>CM034531.1:37131756-37250758 GCA_020002185.1 Paraescarpia echinospica
GAAATATAGCATATAAAGAAAAAGAACTAATAATACCGCTGTACAAAACAATAGTTAGGCATCATTTAGAATATTGTATACAAGCGTGGAGGCCATACCGCAAGAAGGACATAGATATGCTAGAAAGAGTACAGAGGAGAGCGACTAAAATGATACCAAAACTGAGGGATCTTAGTTATGAAAAACGCCTAAAAGAATGTGGTTTAACAACACTAGAGACCAGGAGATTGAGAGGAGATCAGATAGAAGTGTTTAAAATATTGAATGGTTATGAAAATATTGATAGAAATATGTTTTTTTCAGTTAAGAAAGATAGAAAGACTAGAGGACATGAAGTTACATTAGTAAAGGAGCAGTGTAGATTAGACGTGAGAAAGTTCTCATTTTCACAAAGGACTGTGAATGAATGGAACAGATTATCTGATGATTGTGTGGGTGCTAGTAGTGTGAATATGTTTAAAAATAAAATCGACACAGCTCAGAAGGGCTGGATATATGTAGATAAAAGGGTTGGACTCTCGATAAGCCAAAGGGCTTCCTTGTCCACCTGCCATCTAGAGTTAATTCTCTGGATGGCAATCTTGTTAAATCTTGTTAAATCTACTGGAATGAAACAAGTCGGCGCCACCGTTTCCGCCGAACGAGGACAGCTGGTGACCGTGTGCTGTGCTGTCAGTGCTGTCGGCAATTAACACTGTGCCACCGATGTTCGTATTCCCAAGGGTGAACCACAAAGATGCTTCCATCAATGGTGCTCCTGACTCCATTGGATTTGCGCAACCTTCGGGTTAAATGACATCCGAAAACTTATTCAATGAGTTTAGTAACAGGTGTATCAAAGCAACGGTAACTATCCCAGCGGCGTGTCCTCATTAGCACCCGCCGCCTTTATAGTGCAACATTTTGTGCGTCATGTGCCCTGCTCGCGACAGGAGACCGTTCTCCTTATCCTTGACAATCACGAGTCACATCTGTCTATCGAGGTCCTCGATTTCGCGAAAGAAAACGGAGTCGTCATGCTATCATTCTCGTCGCACACTTCTCATAAGTTGCAGCCGGTAGACCGGTCCGTTTAAGAGATAATACAACGCAACATGCGACGGATGGGTCCTAGGATTCAATGTACTGAATGCGTGAAGTGGGCTCACGAAAACTGCACAACGGGGGACAGATTCTTCGTGTGCCAGAATTTGCGAATGTTGACGTGTTTTTAGCCTTCCAGAATGACCACTCGCAGGGTCCGACCCAGCAGATAAAATTGCAACCAGCTAAGCGCCTTGTCAACAATGCCATAACGCAAGAGTAGCCGCTGAATTAATATCTTGTGTTGATTGTATAAAAGGCCGGGCTGAAGTCAATGAGAACTGTAACGGTATTGCTCGTATCTATGTATTATATAACATACAAACAACACGTCGAGAAGAATATGTTTAATACGTTATTATCTGGATACACAGCAGCACTGGTCTAAATCCTAGGCTAGACTGATTCACTACACTAACAGCGGTGGCAGCGCCCACAACTCTACATGCTAATTACAGTCCAGAGGTTGCTGCTTGGTAATCAGTCCAAATATACCCTCCTTGCTGGGCATCAGCTGGGGTATCTCGTGACATCCCTTTTTGTTTTAAATTTTGTTGTTTTCTTTTTCAGTTTTCGGATTCACATTTCGTTAATGAGCCGTCGTGGTGGCTTAATGTCAACACGATCTCGAAGTGTCATGCGTCTTGCACTTGGCTCGTCTCGCCTCGGCATAATACCCGAGTAGTGGTTCAGGACTCGCCATCCACGGAAGTGACCTTAGATCAAAGGCTTTTTCGTTTTTTATAAGTAGAATTCCTACGTTTTTTATCAGTATGATTTAGTAAACGTCAAAAGTGATTGATAGGGGTCATGAGAAAGAGGGTGTCGCCATCTACTGAATAAAGAGGAAATAAATAGGGTGAATGACGACCTCTAGTGGCTAATCAGGTACTAATTAATAAATTAATTAAGTACTAATCAGGTACTAATTAGGGTAATTAATTAATTAATTAATTAAGTACTAATTAGTAACAAATGAGTAGCGCAATTATCGGAGGAGAACGTTAGCAACGACAAAAAATAGTAAATAGAGACCAATTAGTATTCATTACGTGCACGGGAGGTGGGAAAGATTTTAGAGTGAAGTGACACCCCTGGAGATCAGCGAGTTTAAAATAATGACGCGCGGGAAGGTTCTAGAACCTTCTAGAACCTTCTAGAACCTTCTAGAAGCTTCTAGACCGGTGCGGTGGTGGAGGTGGGGCCGCGCGGTTTAGATTACGCCTGGCGAGCTGGAGATCAGGAGGGCAATTGCGTGGCCTGGTTTTCACGACTCACTGGCAAATGGTGGTGTCGAATGTCAGGCTGTAGGATTTTTATGTGCATTGTTTGACGGGAGGCCGGATAAATGTTTTTCGGGGGCCGCATAGACGCGCTTGTAATAAGGTTGTGGCGCCGATGTGGATATTGCCTGTCAGCGCTGGCTGCGGCACAGCTGATGGATACGCGTGCAATTGCGGTGCAATATCGTTATAGCAGTGGGCGGTCGGAGCTGTCAGATTGGCCTGTGTGTGGCTTTGGCGGTCGCTGGCTTGTTTCGTGTGTGAGTTGGAATACAGTTGGGGACCTCTGATGTGCGTGCAATAACGTTATGGCGGCTGGAGGCTGGCGCTGTCATAGGGGCCTGTGCGCGTGTATTAAGCCTGTGGCTTTGGCGGCCGCTGGTGTTTGGTGGTGCAATATAGGTGGAATTAATCGTGTGTTATTGCAGTTGGCGGTCGGAGCTGTCAGATTGACCTGTGTGCGCGCGTATTAAGCTTGTGGATTTGGCGTTCGCTGGATTGTTTCGTGTGTGAGTTGGAATACTGGTGGAAACACAGTTGGTGGCATCTGATGCGGCTGGAGGTCGGCGCTGTCATATTGGCCTGTGCGCGTGTATTATTAAGCTTGTGGCTTTGGTGTTGCAATATATGCGGAATTATTCGTGTGTGATTTTGGAAGGCCGGTGGAGTGGGCTAAATGTGTAGGTGGAACTATATTCGTGTGTGCGTTGGAAGGCGAAAGGAAACACAATAAACGGTGAGAAATAAATTTTATTGGTTACAGTTGGCGACGGAAAGGGGTCATGGGGGTGGGCCAAAGCCGTTCCGGTCGGAGGGTTGTGGCGGAAAGCCTAAATGAACGGAAAGAGGTAACGTGTTGCGGCCTAGACACGTACGCCATAGCCTTACATAAGGGGCTGACGTCACTGTTTATATAAAGCGCTTATGTAACTGTTTGTAAGTCTTTAAAACGACCGTTAAAGGTGAAATGTGAGCAAACTAAGCGGCCTATAATAGTCAGTGGGGACTAGAGAATCTTATGGTAACTTTATATTAGGAAATAAAAGTGGCGTTCTGTTAGTGCACTAGGCTGACCGAGAGATTTTTTTCAGTTTTAGTAACCTTGTAAGAGTCGGCTGCTTTGCGGCTCGCGTGCGCTCGCTCACGGGGGCCGCGTGCGGGCCGCGTGCAAAGCGCTTATATAGGGACTGGGCGGAGAACGAGTATTGTAACAATTGTTCTGTTCTTTCTCCAATGTTGATGCGCGTGCAATATCGTTATGGCGGCTGGAGGTCGGCGCTGTCATATTGGCCTGTGCGCGTGTATTAAGCTTGTGGCTTTGGTGTTGCAATATAGGCGGAATTATTCGTGTGTGATTTTGGAAGGCTGGTGGAGTGGGCTAAATGTGTAGGTGGAACTATATTCGTGTGTGCGTTGGAAGGCGAAAGGAAACACAGAAACAATAAACGGTGAGAAATAAATTTTATTGGTTACAGATGAAGACGGAAAGGGGTCATGGGGGCGGAAAGGGGTCATGGGGGTGGACCAAAGCCGTGGTGGCGCAGTTGTTGCGCCGCTGTTTTGCGCGCGGTAACGTGTTGCGGCCTAGACACGTACGCCATAGCCTTACATAAGGGGCTGACGTCACTGTTTATATAAAGTGCTTATGTAACTGTTTGTAAGTCTTTAAAACGACCGTTAAAGGTGAAATGTGAGCAAACTAAGCGGCCTATAATAGTCAGTGGGACTAGAGAATCTTATGGTAACTTTATATTAGGAAATAAAAGTGGCGTTCTGTTAGTGCACTAGGCTGACCGAGAGATTTTTTTTCAGTTTTAGTAACCTTGTAAGAGTCGGCTGCTTTGCGGCTCGCGTGCGCTCGCTCACGGGGGCCGCGTGCGGGCCGCGTGCAAAGCGCTTATATAGGGACTGGGCGGAGAACGAGTATTGTAACACTTGTTCTGTTCTTTCTCCAATGTTTCCTGTCTACAGCCCCTGTCTCCATCTCCTCCAGTCTTATTTTATAGGGGTGAGGGTCTGGTACAGTATCGTAGCAATTGTTCTGTTCTTTCTCCAGTGTTTCCTGTCTACAGCCCCTGTCTCCATCTTCTCCAATCTTATTGTATAAGGGTGAGGGTCTGGTACAGTAATGTGACAATTGTTCTGTTCTTTCTCCAGTGTTTCCTGTCCACATAACCTGTCTCCATCTCTTCCTGTCTTATTGTATAGGGGTGATGGTCTGTACAGTATTGCAACACTTGTTCTGTTCTTTCTCCAGTGTTTCCTGTCTACAGCCCCTGTATCCATCTCCTCCAGTCTTATTGTATAGGAGTGAGGGTATGGTACAGTAATGTGACAATTGTTCTGTTCTTTCTCCAGTGTTTCCTGTCCACAGCCCCTGTCTCCATCTCCTCCAGTCTTATTGTATAGGGGTGAGGGTCTAGTACAGTATCTTAACTCTTGTTCTGTTCTTTTTCCAGTGTTTCCTGTCTACAGCCTCTGTCTCCATCTCCTACAGTCTTATTGTATAGGGGTGAGGGTCTGGTATAGTATTGCAACACTCGTTCTGTTCTTTCTCCAGTGTTTCCTGTCTACAGCCCCTGTCTCCATCTCCTGCAGTCTTATTGTATAGGGGTGACGGTCTGGTACAGTATTGTAACACTTGTTCTGTTCTTTCTCCAGTGTTTCCTGTCCACAGCCCCTGTCTCCATCTCTTCCATTCTCATTGTATAGGGGTGAGGGTCTGGTACAGTATTGTAACACTTGTTCTGTTCTTTCTCCAGTGTTTCCTGTCTACAGCCCGTCTCCATCTCCTCCAGTCTTATTATATATGGGTGAGGGTCTGGTACAGTATTGTAACACTTGTTCTGTTCTTTCTCCAGTGTTTCCTGCCTACAACCCTTGTCTCCATCTCCTCCAGTCTTATTGTAAAGGGGTGACGGTCTGGTAGAGTATTGTAACACTTGTTCTGTTCTTTGGTCTGGTGCAGTATTGTAACACTTGTTCTGTTCTTTCTCCAGTGTTTCCTGTCCACAGCCCCTGTCTTCATCTCTTCCATTCTTATTGTATAGGTGTGAGGGTCTGGTACAGTATTGTAACAGTTGTTCTGTTCTTTCTCCAGTGTTTCCTGTCTACAGCCCGTCTCCATCTCCTCCAGTCTTATTATATATGGGTGAGGGTCTGGTACAGTATTGTAACACTTGTTCTGTTTCTTTCTCCAGTGTTTACAACCCTTGTCTCCATCTCATCCAGTCTTATTGTAAAGGGGTGAGGGTCTGGTACAGTATTGTAACACTTGTTCTGTTCTTTCTCCAATGTTTCCTGTCTACAGCCCCTGTCTCAATCTCCTCCAGTCTTATTTTATAGGGGTGAGGGTCTGGTACAGTATCGTAGCAATTGTTCCGTTCTTTCTCCAGTGTTTCCTGTCTACAGCCCCTATCTCCATCTTCTCCAATCTTATTGTATAAGGGTGAGGGTCTGGTACAGTAATGTGACAATTGTTCTGTTCTTTCTCCAGTGTTTCCTGTCCACAGCACCTGTCTCCATCTCTTCCAGTCTTATTGTATAGGGGTGATGGTCTGTACAGTATTGCAACACTTGTTCTGTTCTTTCTCCAGTGTTTCCTGTCCACGGCCCCTGTATCCATCTCCTCCAGTCTTATTGTATAGGAGTGAGGGTCTGGTACAGTAATGTGACAATTGTTCTGTTCTTTCTCCAGTGTTTCCTGTCCACAGCCCCTGTCTCCATCTCCTCCAGTCTTATTGTATAGGGGTGAGGGTCTAGTACAGTATCTTAACTCTTGTTCTGTTCTTTGTCCAGTGTTTCCTGTCTACAGCCTCTGTCTCCATCTCCTACAGTCTTATTGTATAGGGGTGAGGGTCTGGTACAGTATTGCAACACTCGTTCTGTTCTTTCTCCAGTGTTTCCTGTCTACTGCCCCTGTCTCCATCTCCTGCAGTCTTATTGTATAGGGGTGACGGTCTGGTACAGTATTGTAACACTTGTTCTGTTCTTTCTCCAGTGTTTCCTGTCCACAGCCCCTGTCTCCATCTCTTCCATTCTTATTGTATAGGGGTGAGGGTCTGGTACAGTATTGTAACACTTGTTCTGTTCTTTCTCCAGTGTTTCCTGTCTACAGCCCGTCTCCATCTCCTCCAGTCTTATTATATATGGGTGAGGGTCTGGTACAGTATTGTAACACTTGTTCTGTTCTTTCTCCAGTGTTTCCTGCCTACAACCCTTGTCTCCATCTCCTCCAGTCTTATTGTAAAGGGGTGAGGGTCTGGTACAATATTGGAACACTTGTTCTGTTCTTTCTCCTATGTTTCCTGTCTACAGCCCCTGTCTCCATCTCCTTCAGTCTTATTTTATAGGGGTGAGGGTCTGGTACAGTATCGTAGCCTGTCCACAGCCCCTGTCTCCATCTCCTCCAGTCTTATTGTATAGGGGTGAGTGTCTGGTACAGTATTGTAACACTTCATCTGTTCTTTCTCCAGTGTTTCCTTATTGTAAAGGGGTGAGGGTCTGGTACAGTATTGTAACACTTGTTCTGTTATTTCTCCAATGTTTCCTGTTTACAGCCCCTGTTTCCATCTCCTCCAGTCTTATTTTATAGGGGTGAGGGTCAGGTACAGTATCGTAGCACTTGTTCTGTTCTTTCTCCAGTGTTTCCTGTCTACAGCCCCTGTCTCCATCTTCTCCAGTCTTATTGTATAAGGGTGAGGGTCTGGTACAGTAATGTGACAATTGTTCTGTTCTTTCTCCAGTGTTTCCTGTCCACAGCACCTGTCTCCATCTCTTCCAATCTTATTGTATAGGGGTGATGGTCTGTACAGTATTGCAACACTTGTTCTGTTCTTTCTCCAGTGTTTCCTGTCCACGGCCCCTGTATCCATCTCCTCCAGTCTTATTGTATAGGGTTGAGGGTCTGGTACAGTAATGTGACAATTGTTCTTTGTTTCTCGTGTTTCCTGTCCACGGCCCCTGTCGCCATCTCCTCCAGTCTTATTGTATAGGGGTGAGGGTCTGGTACAGTATTGTAACACTTCATCTGTTCTTTCTCCAGTGTTTCCTATCTACAGCCCCTGTCTCCATCTCCTCCAGTCTTATTGTATAGGGGTGAGGGTCTTGTACAGTAATGTGACACTTGTTCTGTTCTTTCTCCAGTGTTTCCTGCCTACAATCCTTGTGTCCATTGCCTCCAGTCTTATTGTATAGGGGTGAGGGTCTGGTACAGTAATGTCACAATTGTTCTGTTCTTTCTCCAGTGTTTCCTGTCCACAGCCCCTGTCTCCATCACCTTCAGTCTTATGGTATAGGGGTGAGGGTCTGGTACAGTAATGTGACAATTATTCTGCTCTTTCTCCAGTGTTTCCTGTCCGCGGCCCCTGTCTCCATCTCCTCCAGTCTTATCGTATAGGGATGAGGGTCTGGTACAGTAATGTGACAATTGTTCTGTTCTTTCTCCAGTGTTTCCTGTCCACAGCCCCTGTCTCCATCTCCTCCCGTCTTGTTGCATAGGGGTGTGGGTGTGGTACAGTAATAGAACAAGTGTCACATTACTGTACAAGACCCTCACCCCTATACAATAAGACTGGAGGAGATGGAGACAGGGGCTGTAGATAGGAAACACTGGAGAAAGAACAGATGAAGTATCTCCTCCATTCTTATTGTATAGTGATGAGGGTCAAGTAGAGTATTGTAACACTTGTTCTGTTCTTTCTCCAGTGTTTGCAGTCTACAGCCTCTGTCTCCATCTCCTACAGTCTTATTGTATAGGGGTGAGGGTCTGGTACAGTAATGTGACAATTGTTCTGTTCTTTCTCCAGTGTTTTCTGTCTACAGCCTCAGTCTCCATGTCCTACAGTCTTATTGTGTAGGGGTTAGGGTCTGGTACAGTAATGTGACAATTGTTCTGTTCTTTCTCCAGTGTTTCCTTTCTACAGCCTCTGTCTCCATCTCCTACAGTCTTATTGTATAGGGGTGAAGGTCTGGTACAGTAATGTGACAATTGTTCTGTTCTTTCTCCAGTGTTTCCTGTCTACAACCCTTGTCTCCATCTCCTCCAATCTTATTTACAGGGGTGAGGGTCTGGTACAGTAACGGGACAATTGTTCTGTTCTTTCTCCAGTGTTTCCTGTCCACAGCCCATGTCTCCATCTCCTCCAGTCTTATTCTATATGGGTGAGGGTCTGGTACAGTAATGTGACAATTGTTCTGTTCTTTCTCCAGTATTTCCTGTCCACAGCCCCTGTCTCCATCTCCTCCAGTCTTATTGTATAGGGGTGAGGGTCTGGTACAGTAATGTATCTCTTGTTCTGTTCTTTCTCCAGTGTTTCCTGTCCACAGCCCCTGTCTCCATCTCCTCCAGTCTTCACCACAAGCCCAATGCACAAGTATCAGCTGTCAACGAACGCCTGTCTATGGCCAACTAGCGCACATAACACACCGCGTATGCTGGCGCACAGCCAGCTGACAGCCAAAATAAACAAACCCCGCTTAACGCTTAACGCTCATACACTGCATAAAGTCTGACAGTACACGTCGACATACGATATGCCGTTCGGCAGTGAGGTACGTGATACTTATGTCTTAACCACTATTATGTGCTATGTGCTGACGAACATTCAGGAGCGCGCGGCGTTGAGCTACTTCTACGCCAAACGTCGCGTGCTCGACGACGGCGTCACTACGGCGCCGATATTCGTATAAACAACCTACCTAACATAAGGACTATCCCTATCTACCTACCTACCTACCTAAGGGGTCACTTTTTTATCTCTCTTTTTTTGTGTGTAAAATAAAAAAGGTTCAGGAGGCCCCACGACGGGGCCCCAAAACGCCCTACGGGCGTTTTGGGGGTGGGGGCTCCTGAACCTTTTTTATTTTACACACAAAAAAAGAGAGATAAAAAAGTGACCCCTTAGGTAGGTAGGTAGGTAGATAGGGATAGTCCTTATGTTAGGTAGGTTGTTTATACGAGTATCGGCGCCGTAGTGACGCCGTCGTCGAGCACGCGACGTTTGGCGTAGAAGTAGCTCAACGCCGCGCGCTCCTGAATGTTCGTCAGCACATAGCACATAATAGTGGTTAAGACATAAGTATCACGTACCTCACTGCCGAACGGGGGTATCGTATGTCGACGTGTACTGTCAGACTTTATGCAGTGTATGAGCGTTAAGCGTTAAGCGGGGTTTGTTTATTTTGGCTGTCAGCTGGCTGTGCGCCAGCATACGCGGTGTGTTATGTGCGCTAGTTGGCCATAGGCAGGCGTTCGTTGACAGCTGATACTTGTGCATTGGGCTTGTGGTGAAGACTGGAGGAGATGGAGACAGGGGCTGTGGACAGGAAACACTGGAGAAAGAACAGAACAAGAGATACATTACTGTACCAGACCCTCACCCCTATACAATAAGACTGGAGGAGATGGAGACAGGGGCTGTGGACAGGAAATACTGGAGAAAGAACAGAACAATTGTCACATTACTGTACCAGACCCTCACCCATATAGAATAAGACTGGAGGAGATGGAGACATGGGCTGTGGACAGGAAACACTGGAGAAAGAACAGAACAATTGTCCCGTTACTGTACCAGACCCTCACCCCTGTAAATAAGATTGGAGGAGATGGAGACAAGGGTTGTAGACAGGAAACACTGGAGAAAGAACAGAACAATTGTCACATTACTGTACCAGACCTTCACCCCTATACAATAAGACTGTAGGAGATGGAGACAGAGGCTGTAGAAAGGAAACACTGGAGAAAGAACAGAACAATTGTCACATTACTGTACCAGACCCTAACCCCTACACAATAAGACTGTAGGACATGGAGACTGAGGCGGTAGACAGAAAACACTGGAGAAAGAACAGAACAATTGTCACATTACTGTACCAGACCCTCACCCCTATACAATAAGACTGTAGGAGATGGAGACAGAGGCTGTAGACTGCAAACACTGGAGAAAGAACAGAACAAGTGTTACAATACTCTACTTGACCCTCATCACTATACAATAAGAATGGAGGAGATACTTCATCTGTTCTTTCTCCAGTGTTTCCTATCTACAGCCCCTGTCTCCATCTCCTCCAGTCTTATTGTATAGGGGTGAGGGTCTTGTACAGTAATGTGACACTTGTTCTATTACTGTACCACACCCACACCCCTATGCAACAAGACGGGAGGAGATGGAGACAGGGGCTGTGGACAGGAAACACTGGAGAAAGAACAGAACAATTGTCACATTACTGTACCAGACCCTCATCCCTATACGATAAGACTGGAGGAGATGGAGACAGGGGCCGCGGACAGGAAACACTGGAGAAAGAGCAGAATAATTGTCACATTACTGTACCAGACCCTCACCCCTATACCATAAGACTGAAGGTGATGGAGACAGGGGCTGTGGACAGGAAACACTGGAGAAAGAACAGAACAATTGTGACATTACTGTACCAGACCCTCACCCCTATGCAATAAGACTGGAGGCAATGGACACAAGGATTGTAGGCAGGAAACACTGGAGAAAGAACAGAACAAGTGTCACATTACTGTACAAGACCCTCACCCCTATACAATAAGACTGGAGGAGATGGAGACAGGGGCTGTAGATAGGAAACACTGGAGAAAGAACAGATGAAGTGTTACAATACTGTACCAGACCCTCACCCCTATACAATAAGACTGGAGGAGATGGCGACAGGGGCCGTGGACAGGAAACACGAGAAACAAAGAACAATTGTCACATTACTGTACCAGACCCTCAACCCTATACAATAAGACTGGAGGAGATGGATACAGGGGCCGTGGACAGGAAACACTGGAGAAAGAACAGAACAAGTGTTGCAATACTGTACAGACCATCACCCCTATACAATAAGATTGGAAGAGATGGAGACAGGTGCTGTGGACAGGAAACACTGGAGAAAGAACAGAACAATTGTCACATTACTGTACCAGACCCTCACCCTTATACAATAAGACTGGAGAAGATGGAGACAGGGGCTGTAGACAGGAAACACTGGAGAAAGAACAGAACAAGTGCTACGATACTGTACCTGACCCTCACCCCTATAAAATAAGACTGGAGGAGATGGAAACAGGGGCTGTAAACAGGAAACATTGGAGAAATAACAGAACAAGTGTTACAATACTGTACCAGACCCTCACCCCTTTACAATAAGGAAACACTGGAGAAAGAACAGATGAAGTGTTACAATACTGTACCAGACACTCACCCCTATACAATAAGACTGGAGGAGATGGAGACAGGGGCTGTGGACAGGCTACGATACTGTACCAGACCCTCACCCCTATAAAATAAGACTGAAGGAGATGGAGACAGGGGCTGTAGACAGGAAACATAGGAGAAAGAACAGAACAAGTGTTCCAATATTGTACCAGACCCTCACCCCTTTACAATAAGACTGGAGGAGATGGAGACAAGGGTTGTAGGCAGGAAACACTGGAGAAAGAACAGAACAAGTGTTACAATACTGTACCAGACCCTCACCCATATATAATAAGACTGGAGGAGATGGAGACGGGCTGTAGACAGGAAACACTGGAGAAAGAACAGAACAAGTGTTACAATACTGTACCAGACCCTCACCCCTATACAATAAGAATGGAAGAGATGGAGACAGGGGCTGTGGACAGGAAACACTGGAGAAAGAACAGAACAAGTGTTACAATACTGTACCAGACCGTCACCCCTATACAATAAGACTGCAGGAGATGGAGACAGGGGCAGTAGACAGGAAACACTGGAGAAAGAACAGAACGAGTGTTGCAATACTGTACCAGACCCTCACCCCTATACAATAAGACTGTAGGAGATGGAGACAGAGGCTGTAGACAGGAAACACTGGACAAAGAACAGAACAAGAGTTAAGATACTGTACTAGACCCTCACCCCTATACAATAAGACTGGAGGAGATGGAGACAGGGGCTGTGGACAGGAAACACTGGAGAAAGAACAGAACAATTGTCACATTACTGTACCAGACCCTCACTCCTATACAATAAGACTGGAGGAGATGGATACAGGGGCCGTGGACAGGAAACACTGGAGAAAGAACAGAACAAGTGTTGCAATACTGTACAGACCATCACCCCTATACAATAAGACTGGAAGAGATGGAGACAGGTGCTGTGGACAGGAAACACTGGAGAAAGAACAGAACAATTGTCACATTACTGTACCAGACCCTCACCCTTATACAATAAGATTGGAGAAGATGGAGATAGGGGCTGTAGACAGGAAACACTGGAGAAAGAACGGAACAATTGCTACGATACTGTACCAGACCCTCACCCCTATAAAATAAGACTGGAGGAGATTGAGACAGGGGCTGTAGACAGGAAACATTGGAGAAAGAACAGAACAAGTGTTACAATACTGTACCAGACCCTCACCCCTTTACAATAAGACTGGATGAGATGGAGACAAGGGTTGTAAACACTGGAGAAAGAACAGAACAAGTGTTACAATACTGTACCAGACCCTCACCCATATATAATAAGACTGGAGGAGATGGAGACGGGCTGTAGACAGGAAACACTGGAGAAAGAACAGAACAACTGTTACAATACTGTACCAGACCCTCACACCTATACAATAAGAATGGAAGAGATGAAGACAGGGGCTGTGGACAGGAAACACTGGAGAAAGAACAGAACAAGTGTTACAATACTGCACCAGACCAAAGAACAGAACAAGTGTTACAATACTCTACCAGACCGTCACCCCTTTACAATAAGACTGGAGGAGATGGAGACAAGGGTTGTAGGCAGGAAACACTGGAGAAAGAACAGAACAAGTGTTACAATACTGTACCAGACCCTCACCCATATATAATAAGACTGGAGGAGATGGAGACGGGCTGTAGACAGGAAACACTGGAGAAAGAACAGAACAAGTGTTACAATACTGTACCAGACCCTCACCCCTATACAATGAGAATGGAAGAGATGGAGACAGGGGCTGTGGACAGGAAACACTGGAGAAAGAACAGAACAAGTGTTACAATACTGTACCAGACCGTCACCCCTATACAATAAGACTGCAGGAGATGGAGACAGGGGCTGTAGACAGGAAACACTGGAGAAAGAACAGAACGAGTGTTGCAATACTGTACCAGACCCTCACCCCTATACAATAAGACTGTAGGAGATGGAGACAGAGGCTGTAGACAGGAAACACTGGACAAAGAACAGAACAAGAGTTAAGATACTGTACTAGACCCTCACCCCTATACAATAAGACTGGAGGAGATGGAGACAGGGGCTGTGGACAGGAAACACTGGAGAAAGAACAGAACAATTGTCACATTACTGTACCATACCCTCACTCCTATACAATAAGACTGGAGGAGATGGATACAGGGGTCGTGGACAGGAAACACTGGAGAAAGAACAGAACAAGTGTTGCAATACTGTACAGACCATCACCCCTATACAATAAGACAGGAAGAGATGGAGACAGGTTATGTGGACAGGAAACACTGGAGAAAGAACAGAACAATTGTCACATTACTGTACCAGACCCTCACCCTTATACAATAAGATTGGAGAAGATGGAGACAGGGGCTGTAGACAGGAAACACTGGAGAAAGAACAGAACAATTGCTACGATACTGTACCAGACCCTCACCCCTATAAAATAAGACTGGAGGAGATGGAGACAGGGGCTGTAGACAGGAAACATTGGAGAAAGAACAGAACAAGTGTTACAATACTCGTTCTCCGCCCAGTCCCTATATAAGCGCTTTGCACGCGGCCCGCACGCGGCCCCCGTGAGCGAGCGCACGCGAGCCGCAAAGCAGCCGACTCTTACAAGGTTACTAAAACTGAAAAAAAATCTCTCGGTCAGCCTAGTGCACTAACAGAACGCCACTTTTATTTCCTAATATAAAGTTACCATAAGATTCTCTAGTCCCACTGACTATTATAGGCCGCTTAGTTTGCTCACATTTCACCTTTAACGGTCGTTTTAAAGACTTACAAACAGTTACATAAGCACTTTATATAAACAGTGACGTCAGCCCCTTATGTAAGGCTATGGCGTACGTGTCTAGGCCGCAACACGTTACCGCGCGCAAAACAGCGGCGCAACAACTGCGCCACCACGGCTTTGGTCCACCCCCATGACCCCTTTCCGCCCCCCATGACCCCTTTCCGTCTTCATCTGTAACCAATAAAATTTATTTCTCACCGTTTATTGTTTCTGTGTTTCCTTTCGCCTTCCAACGCACACACGAATATAGTTCCACCTACACATTTAGCCCACTCCACCAGCCTTCCAAAATCACACACGAATAATTCCGCCTATATTGCAACACCAAAGCCACAAGCTTAATACACACGCACAGGCCAATATGACAGCGCCGACCTCCAGCCGCCATAACGATATTGCACGCGCATCAACATTGGAGAAAGAACAGAACAATTGTTACAATACTCGTTCTCCGCCCAGTCCCTATATAAGCGCTTTGCACGCGGCCCGCACGCGGCCCCCGTGAGCGAGCGCACGCGAGCCGCAAAGCAGCCGACTCTTACAAGGTTACTAAAACTGAAAAAAATCTCTCGGTCAGCCTAGTGCACTAACAGAACGCCACTTTTATTTCCTAATATAAAGTTACCATAAGATTCTCTAGTCCCCACTGACTATTATAGGCCGCTTAGTTTGCTCACATTTCACCTTTAACGGTCGTTTTAAAGACTTACAAACAGTTACATAAGCGCTTTATATAAACAGTGACGTCAGCCCCTTATGTAAGGCTATGGCGTACGTGTCTAGGCCGCAACACGTTACCTCTTTCCGTTCATTTAGGCTTTCCGCCACAACCCTCCGACCGGAACGGCTTTGGCCCACCCCCATGACCCCTTTCCGTCGCCAACTGTAACCAATAAAATTTATTTCTCACCGTTTATTGTGTTTCCTTTCGCCTTCCAACGCACACACGAATATAGTTCCACCTACACATTTAGCCCACTCCACCGGCCTTCCAAAATCACACACGAATAATTCCGCCTATATTGCAACACCAAAGCCACAAGCTTAATAATACACGCGCACAGGCCAATATGACAGCGCCGACCTCCAGCCGCATCAGATGCCACCAACTGTGTTTCCACCAGTATTCCAACTCACACACGAAACAATCCAGCGAACGCCAAATCCACAAGCTTAATACGCGCGCACACAGGCCAATCTGACAGCTCCGACCGCCAACTGCAATAACACACGATTAATTCCACCTATATTGCACCACCAAACACCAGCGGCCGCCAAAGCCACAGGCTTAATACACGCGCACAGGCCCCTATGACAGCGCCAGCCTCCAGCCGCCATAACGATATTGCACGCACATCAGAGGTCCCCAACTGTATTCCAACTCACACACGAAACAAGCCAGCGACCGCCAAAGCCACACACAGGCCAATCTGACAGCTCCGACCGCCCACTGCTATAACGATATTGCACCGCAATTGCACGCGTATCCATCAGCTGTGCCGCAGCCAGCGCTGACAGGCAATATCCACATCGGCGCCACAACCTTATTACAAGCGCGTCTATGCGGCCCCGAAAAACATTTATCCGGCCTCCCGTCAAACAATGCACATAAAAATCCTACAGCCTGACATTCGACACCACCATTTGCCAGTGAGTCGTGAAAACCAGGCCACGCAATTGCCCTCCTGATCTCCAGCTCGCCAGGCGTAATCTAAACCGCGCGGCCCCACCTCCACCACCGCACCGGTCTAGAAGCTTCTAGAAGGTTCTAGAAGGTTCTAGAAGGTTCTAGAACCTTCCCGCGCGTCATTATTTTAAACTCGCTGATCTCCAGGGGTGTCACTTCACTCTAAAATCTTTCCCACCTCCCGTGCACGTAATGAATACTAATTGGTCTCTATTTACTATTTTTTGTCGTTGCTAACGTTCTCCTCCGATAATTGCGCTACTCATTTGTTACTAATTAGTACTTAATTAATTAATTACCCTAATTAGTACCTGATTAGTACTTAATTAATTTATTAATTAGTACCTGATTAGCCACTAGAGGTCGTCATTCACCCTATTTATTTCCTCTTTATTCAGTAGATGGCGACACCCTCTTTCTCATGACCCCCATCAATCACTTTTGACGTTTACTAAATCATACTGATAAAAAACGTAGGAATTCTACTTATAAAAAACGAAAAAGCCTTTGATCTAAGGTCACTTCCGTGGATGGCGAGTCCTGAACCACTACTTACCCGGTGTCCCTCGCGGCGTGTTCGGGCGAGGACACGGCGATAACGGAATGTCAACAACAACAGCCGGTTGTCGTTGACCGGTCGGCTTGGAGATCGTTGCACGGGGCACGGAATCTCCCACGTCTGGCGTTACGTCATGAGCAACAGTCACTGAGGGCGCCGATTCGTTGGTTGTCCTCAACTGTCGTCTGTTGCGCCGATAGGTGTGTCCTTCGACATCCACGGTGTAGGATCGCTGTCCTAGTGCTCGTTTACATACACCCAAACTCCAAGTGTTGCGTCCAGGCAGTTTCATCCGGACTGCCTGTCCAAAATTTAGCTCTTTCAGCGGCTTTGAGTGGGTGTCGTAATGTCGTTGGTACTTTCGTTTTCGCCGTTCGATTGCATCGCTGACATTTCTTCCTTGGATTTTTGGTGCAAGTAGACTGTTTCGCGTCGGCAACAGTGTCTTAGTCCGGCGTGACATCAAACGTTGCACTTGCTGATGTGGTCCTTCACCTCAGCGTTCATGCCGGGCCAATAGATGACTTCGCGCGCCCTGCGCAGGCATCCCTCTATTCCAATATGGCCCTGGTGTATCAATTTCACCATTCCCGGTCGCATCACATGGGGGATTACTAATCTGTCTCCCTTGAAGATTAATCCATCTTTGAACTGCACGTACGGTTTTAGTGCTTCCTTACCGGTATTCGCTGCTGGCCACCCTGACTTGATGGCCTTCTCGAGTTCTCGCAACACTGCGTCTTCTTTCGTGGCGTACTGCAGCTCGATCAATTTATCTTCAGGCAGCATGATGTTGTCGCTGTACATCATCTCGTCTAAGTCGTCAACTTTATTGACTTCGGCATTCGTATCTTGCCGAGTGTCTCGTTTAGCCTCCTTGTTGTACGCTCGGCTCAATGTATCTGCAACGTACATTTCCGATCCTTTCTTGTACCTCACTTCGAGTGGATACTTCTGCAGTCGTAATCTCATGCGCTGCAGTCGCTTCGGTGCCATGTGTATTTCTCTCTTGAAGATAGTTTCTAACGGCTTGTGGTCAGACTCCACGTGTACTACATCCCGACCATATATGTAGTCGTTGAACCGCTCACACGCGAACACTATCGCTAACAGTTCCTTCTCGATCTGTGCGTAGTTTTGTTCGGTATCCGTCATGGCTCTGCTTGCGTAACATATCGGCTGGCCGTCCTGCATGAGCGCAGCTCCCAGGCCTGTTTGAGACGAGTCTGCCTGGATTGTTACGCCTTTATCCACATCATAGTAACGCAGCACTGGGGCGTTACTGAGCTTCTCGTGTATCGCACACACTGCTTTGGTGTGCGACTCGTTCCACGTGAACTCGATTTCCTTGCGTATCAATCCCACGCAACGGAGCTGTGAGGTCGGTCAGTCCCTTCACGAACTTGCCTAGGTACTGCACTGTACCAATTAGGCGGCGTACTCCTTCTACGTCCGATGGCATTGGCATCTCGATTATGGCCGCGATTTTCTTCAGGTCAGGTTTCATGCCCTCGCCTGTCAGCAAACATCCCATGTAGCTGATTTCGTTTAGCTTGTAGCGTACCTTTTTCGCGTTGAGGACTAGGTTTCTCTCACGACACCTCTTGAGGAACGCATGCAGATTGACGTCATGTTCGTCGTCGTCTTTCCCCGTGATGAGAAAATCATCTGCGATTACTTCGATGCCATGTAATCCTTCGATGGTCTTATGCATCTTCCTCTGCCAGACTTACGGTGCACTGGAAATGCCAAATGGCATACGCTTCCATCTGTAGCGTCCTAACGGCGTGTTGAATGTTGTGAGTCAGCTGGATTCCTCATCCAATTCGACCTGCCAGAAAACGCATTTTTGGCATCTATGACAGTGAAGGCACGCGCACCGCTTAGTCGTATGGCAATTTCCTCTATCGTTGGCATTTGATAATGCTCTCGCTTTATAGCTCGGTTTAGATCCCGTGGATCCATGCAGATACGCAGTTTTCCTGGCATAGACACGAGCAACAAGCTGGAAACCCAATCTGTCGGTTCTCTGACTGGCGCGATGATGTCATCGTTGACCATCTCACGCAGCTCATGTTTCAGCTTGTCCCTCAGAGGCACTGGTACTCGTCGAGGGGCGTGTACGACAGGATTGACGTCTCTGTCAATCTTGATGTGGTACGGGCCTGGTAATTTTCCAAGTCCCTTGAAAACATCTGCATACTGGTGCTGTATGTCAGCGGTGTCAAAGCTAGGTATCTTCGTTGCCTGCTTTGCATCAACATTGTTTACGCTCGGGCTCTCCGGCGATTCCTCTAATGGCCGAATGGCATCCACATCAATCCACTGCAGCGCACCGATGCCAACGCATGCCTGGCGGCTGAGAAGCGGTTGGCGGTGTTTACCGCTCATCACTTTGAAGTGCAGATTGTGTTTACGGCCGTTTCTGTGGACTTGAAGTGTTGTGATCCCCATCACTTTAACTTTCGTCCCTCCATACACAGTCAGTGTGTCTGTGACTCGTGTCAGATTCTGCAAGTTAGTATCTCCTGTAGCTAACTTATAGTCACTCAGCGGCAGGATGTTACATTGGGATCCGGTATCGCACTCGAAGTGCACCTTGTGCGACCCGATACCAAGCGTTATGTATCCAGCGTCCGTCTGCCGTCCGTCCACACGGTTAACTGAGTGTCGAGTAGCCGAATCGTCTATCAGACTACTCACGCCATATTGTTATGTCCCGATTGTTTTGACGTCTCTTCTGACTTTCAGTTTGCGACACTTAACGGCGAAGTGGTTCAGGCCCTGGCAGACTCTGCATTTCTGTCTCCAGGCTGGACATTTGCCTCTTTCATGTGTCTCCACAAAACGAACAGTTCGCAACTGTGCTTGTTTTCGCGTACATTTTCCTCTCGAGGTCTTGCGTGATCTGCCTCGCTGCCATGCTTTGCGAACAGCCTCGTTCTTGTGTTTTTCTTCATCGAGTGCACATCGACGTCACCGACGGAATTCCAAGCCTTAGCTCGTTCAGCTGCTTGGAAGTGCCCTTGTTTTCCGCATGCCCGACAGCAGTCATTTTTAGCTGGACATTTCTGCCTGTCGTGTGCTGGTTGACGCCCACACCATTGACAGGTACTAGTCGTGGCATTGGAGTGAGTGTAGCCTCGATTTGGCTTTTTGCTCCATTTTCTGGGTACTGCTTTATTAGTTGGTCTGACGTGATCGATTTCGCGAGCACTGGAGGGCGTGCTAATTTCCCCTCTTACTACTTCTCTGTCTAGCTTGCGTGCCTCCGCCTGGCGGATAATCTGGACAGCTTGCTCAAGCGTCAAATCTGGTTTTGACTGTAGGCGATCTGACAGCCCGTTGTCAGCGACGACTGCGACTATTCTATCGCGGATCAACTCGTCCTTTAGATCACCATAACTGCAGTTTTCTACCATTCGGTATAAGTCTTGTATGAAACTATCGACTGGCTCTGATGCCGTTTGTCGTCAGGTGTTGAAACGTGCCCTTTCGACAATGGTGTTTCTCCTCACATTGAAATACTGGTCAATGGCAGACTTTACCTCAGCGTACGTTGCCTTATTTTCATCGATTTTGATCGTGGTCAGAATAGGGTCTGCACATTCGCCCATTGCGTATAGCAAAGTGCTTACTTGTTCGAGCTGTGACTTCGCTTGTAGGCCTGATGCAACTCGGTAACGTTCGAATCTTGTTGACCATTTTGTCCATAACTCAGTTTGAGCTGGACCTGTTGCTCTTTCGAATTTCCCTGGAAGGGGAAGTTGCGTCGATTGGCGTACCTCTTCGTTGGCCATGTTCGCGTATCTCTGCCACCATGTGTTGTTGTCTGAGTTAGTATAGAGACGCAGAGACGGCGTTGTGTGAAACACGTTTTATTTTAGCAACATGGCGTGGTCAACACGCAAAGCATCATGGGACCTTATTCAGCGTTCTACCAAATCGTTCCATATGATACAAGTCCAATGTGGGGTAACTCTACAATGATGTCTAAGGCTTTCTCCAGCGTTACGTCGCGTTTTTCGAGGAGTTGATTTCGGACTCTCTCGTCCATAACACTCGAAACAAGATGGTCACGGTAAATTTCATCCTTCGTGATCTCATCGAACGCACAGTTTGTTCCGATTCGCCGCAGCTCGTTATACCACGTCATTACATCTTCCCCAGCCCGATGTTTACGAGAATGAAAGATGTGTCTCTCGTACGGTATGTTCATCCTTGGCTTACAGTAGTTCTCGTACATTTGTAGAACTGGTTCTACTTCGTAGCGATGTGCAGGATCATTCCACGGGTGATTCTGCCAGATGTCTTTCGCATCCTGGCCGATCACTGACAACAACGTACTCACGCATTTCCGTTGTGTCTTTTCATCCGATCTGTGGCGACTTCATATTCTATCCAGGCGCTTTTCCATAGACGCCAAGAATTCGCAGCAGTTAGTGCGTCGATTTTCAACGGCGGCGGTGGTGGAATACTGCTGTTGTACGTTGTCACAATACGATTAAGTGGAGGCGATGTTGGCGACGGTGGCGTAGCCAGCTCACTGGACGGAGGCGTTGCCATCACAGTGTGTCTCACATTTAACGGAGTCTAGCTGATCTTATCAGGCACTGTTGTCGCAATCCCGCTGAGCCGGTAATTCAGCGATCATCCAGATAACGTAATCCAATTAACACGTAACGGTAAGTCACTTCCTGACATCATGTAACGGTATTGCTCGTATCTATGTATTAAATAACATACAAACAACACGTCGAGAAGAATATGTTTAATACGTTATTATTTGGATACACAGCTGCACTGGTCTAAATCCTAGGCTAGACTGATTCACTACACTAACAGCGGCGGCAGCGCCCACAACTCTATATGCTAATTACAGTCCAGAGGTTGCTGCTAGGTAATCAGTCCAAATATACCCTCCTTGCTGGGCATCAGCTGGGGTATCTCGTGACAGAACAAGTGCTGTATCTCGTCTATTGCGGCTTTCATGGCATTTCTTACACATAACAATGCGGTTTCTGTCGAATAGTTTGTCCGATAAGCTTATTAGAAACAGTCCTCTATTCGCTGATCGGAAATATGACAGATAATCCTTCGCACGATACCTTTCTCGATGACCTTGGACAGATGGCTTAGGCTGCTAACGTGTCGGTAGTTGTTGAGTATTCCCCTTTCGGGATCTGTGGCAATGTGGCAGTGTCAGTTAGACAGTAGTTTCTCGATTTTGTCTTCGAAGAAACATAAGAAGGCATCACAGCCTTCCTTCGTTGTGCAGAATCAGGAAGTTGCAATTGGTGGACATCTAGTGATCTCAGAATGCGAAACATGTAATAATGATAAGCATACTGATTTTCAGTTTAAAAAAAGGCAAATTCCGTTTCAGTTCCGTTAAAAAATTCCGTTTCAGAAAAAGGCAAATTCCGTTTCAAACGACATATTTTCCATTCAGAAAAATGCAAATTCCGTTTCAAGCTATGTATTTTCCGTTTCAGTATTTTCCGTTTATGTCAAATGAGGCATTTTCCGTTTAAAAATGGCATACTAGCTAAAGAAGACCATTTCTGTTCAGAAACGAAATATTTTATTTCAAAGTTAATTTTGAAAAATAACATCTAAATATCACAATGTTATGATCTCTGCATCTAAATAATACACTTATACGGTGTGATTAACTTTTCTAACAACATCAATTTGTGCAATATTTGCAACATGGTAACAACCGTGCATAATCAATTTAGATAATAAAATAATTATGTCACACAATTATATATAAATGACTGGTTGTTACTAATGCAGCAGTGCTTAATATATAAGTTAGCAAATGTAAATTATACAAACAGTCATATAACAATTATGAATGTTCAAATAACCGTTTGCTGTTTCACAAATAATTTTGTTCAACCATTACATTTTTAGCTAGCGCTGTATATGACGCCATCCAAATTAATTCGTTAGAACTACGAAACGCGGACTACGTCACTTTGAGCCAGTGTACCTACCCTAGGCATTTGTTACGCCTTCGCGTTTTGTGTTCGAAAAGCGTGTACTAATGATGTGGCAACTACATTTAATTAGCAACATGTCTTCGCTTAGCGCTTAGCGGACAGCCAGACAACGATCTCGAAACGGTTTATGTTAGCGCCTTCTGCGCGTGTCCCTGTTTACGTCGGTTGACATGAGGAGATAGCACTGGCGCCATGACACTTCGCAACGATATGCCTTGCGCGTTTTAAAAAAGCTGCGTCATAAATCCACACAAATAAATAAACACCGTTGCATATTAAACAGTTTCTTTCAAACTATCTCCAGTTAGGGCATTATTGATGAAAAAGGCGGTGCTTCTGCTCTTTTTTCGCGATTACGAAAGATCTTTTCAAAAACGCAAATTCAGCGATTTCGTACGTTTTTGCGATCGCGGAATTTCCGTTTGAAAAGGCAAATTCCGTTTCAAAACGCCGTTTGGCAATCACTGACGCTTCGACTGTCGGTTTCAATGCATTCAGTGTCTGTTTTAAGCGGTAGTGGTCCGACATGGAGTCAGGATAAACATAAGAAACAGAACAGATCAGAACAGAAGAAACCAAATCATCTGTGTCGTGACTTTTTACGAGATCCAAGGAGTGTCCACTTTTATGGGTCGGCGAATCAAAGCGTTACAATAAATTGAAGCATTCAAGGAGATTACGAGGTGGGTCTCATTTCGTTTCATCATCATAATGCACATTGAAATTTCCCACAATGACGGTTGGTATAACGGAGACAGATGCTTCCGTAAGCAAGCATTCAGGTTCAGCGTAGAAGTCAGATGACGTTCTGGAAGACTTACTTGAAGCAGGCGGATGGTAGATGACCCACACATTGAATGTTATAGAATGAGCCGGAGAAAACTGCACTAGGAGTAGTTCAATGGTATCCAAATCAAGACTAGAAATAATCTTCGTAGTAAATGTGTCGCGGGTGTTGTGTATCTTCCCGACCTCGTTCTGTTTTGGCTACCCGTTTGGTTTCATTCCATGTTTGCCACCCCAAATACTAAAATGAGGAACAATTAGCTGTGTTCTGAAATGTGAAAAGCAGAAGATCCAGAGCACTTATTTGAGTTTCTCTTCACTTGTGGCATTCAGTAATTACAGGCGCAGCCACTTCAACAAAAACCCCGTCAGTCTTCCGAAAGATGGGCGACCAAGCATGCAAATATTGGTGCTATGAATACCTTGAGGATAACGGAGACCTGTTGTCCCGACAGTCGTCCTTATTGACCTGACTGTCAGACACCCCGACGTCGCTATTCAGCTCGTGTATTGTTGGCATTCAGCATACCTCATAAATTAGGGTTAAATGGAAAACGACTGCGCGCTTGTTGGGGGTGAAATCATAGTCGGAAAGTGACGATTAACGGGGGTTGTTCACTTACAAAAAAAACACATACGTGCGCGCAACACACGCACTCACCCACATTTGTACTTACGCACGCACGCACATACACACACGCATGAATGAAAGCGTGAATGCACGCTCGCGCGCACACACACACACACACACACACACACACACGTACACGCGCGAGCACAGCACACGCGCACACATTCACACACACTCGCGCGCGTGCGCACACACACACACACCTACACACATATAGGGGTCAAAATCAAAATGGTCGTCGGTGCACTTAGCGGTAATGATGCCATGTTAGCTTGTTTTCCTTGCACAACAGGTTTCTAAATAATAAATAAAAGTACCGCTTAGTAAGTCGCCGCCGAACAATATATCAATTTGTACGTCGGCGTCAACATCTGAACACGTTGAATATGACTGAACTCGTTACTGGAGAAGATGCCGGTGTAGGCTATCCTTATCGTCTCTGGTCTGGCGGTACGCCTTGTAGGTAAGCTGTCCTCATGACGGTTGGTTGGACAATCACCAAAGCCGGAGGTGACGAGTGCGTCGACAGCACAGTTGGTTCCTTCCTTTGTTAAGCTGTGGCGTATTAATGGCAGTCTGTACATATAATGGTTACACTCAATTTACAGGCAGCTCACGGTTCCACTCATAGATGTCACAAGTGTCACAGTCAGATGTCAGTCCACATAATTTCCCACATTTGTATACGGCCCTCTGGCGAAATTGCATAG
Organism: Paraescarpia echinospica; assembly: GCA_020002185.1. NCBI lineage: Eukaryota > Metazoa > Annelida > Polychaeta > Sabellida > Siboglinidae > Paraescarpia > Paraescarpia echinospica. Next base: position 37,156,501 of record CM034531.1, read on the forward strand.
ATACCTCTGTATAACTTAAGAAATGTTTTGTTTTACATAATTTAACATCAGCACAAGCAGCGTGATCCGCCGTCTGACTTCAGCTTGCGTTGCTTCAAGTGTCCGCCTGGTCGCACGGTACAGGTACAACACTAATGTCGTTCACAACACACCATTTTGTATTCCATAGCGGTCATCATTTTTCACGATCGACTGTTGTGGCTGACAATTCACACATACACATTGTTTAGAGATCTAGTGTTGGTAACACTGGCACTGACTGTGAGACAGTGGAAGACGCTACAAGTAGCAGAAAACACTTGGGTCCGAAGAATATGCAAGGTAACGCGAGGAGATAGAAGGTAGATGATGGAATTGAGAGAAGAGATTGGCATGAAAATACACTTAAAATGAATACAATGAGATGGGCAGGACACGCGCAAACAATGAACGAAGACAGACGTTCAAAAAGAGCACGGAAAGCAGAAGAGGGCGGCAAACGACGAAGAGGAAGACCAAAGCTGAGATGGAAGGTCAGCAAGAAAAGGGACGTTAGGAGAGCAGGAAGAACAACGTTAGGAAGACCAGTGGGTGCGTGAGGAGAGGACAGTCAAGTATGGAAGACCAGTGGGTGCGTGAGGAGAGGACAGTCAAGTATGGAAGACCAGTGGGTGCGCGAGGAGAGGACAGTCAAGTATGGAAGACCAGTGTGTGCGCGAGGAGAGGACAGTCAAGTATGGAAGACCAGTGGGTGCGCGAGCAGAGGACAGTCAGTTATGGAAGACCAGTGGGTGCGCGAGGAAAGGACAGTCAAGTATGGAAGACCAGTGGGTGCGCGAGGAGAGGACAGTCAATTATGGAAGACCAGTGAGTGCGCGAGGAGAGGACAGTCAAGTATGGAAGGCCAGTGGGTGCGCGAGGAGAGGACAGTCAAGTATGGAAGACCAGTGGGTGCGTGAGGAGAGGACAGTCAAGTATGGAAGACCAGTGGGTGCGCGAGGAGGAGGTATGGAAGACCAGTCAAGTGTGGAAGACCAGTGGGTGCGTGAGGAGAGGACAGTCAAGTATGGAAGACCAGTGGGTGCGCGAGGAGAGGACAGTCAAGTATGGAAGACCAGTGTGGGTGTGTGAGGAGAGGACAGTCAAGTATGGAAGACCAGTGGGTGCGCGAGGAGAGGACAGTCAAGTATGGATGGAAGACCAGTGGGTGCGCGAGGAGAGGACAGTCACAGTCAAGCATGGGAAGACCAGTGGGTGCGCGAGGAGAGGACAGTCAAGTGTGGAAGACCAGTGGGTGCGCGAGGAGAGGACAGTCAAGTATGGAAGACCAGTGGGTGCGCGAGCAGAGGACAGTCAGTTATGGAAGACCAGTGGGTGCGTGAGGAGAGGACAGTCAAGTATGGAAGACCAGTGGGTGCGCGAGGAGAGGACAGTCAAGTGTGGAAGACCAGTGGGTGCGCGAGGAGAGGGCAGTCAAGTATGGAAGACCAGTGGGTGTGTGAGGAGAGGACAGTCAAGTATGGAAGACCAGTGGGTGCGTGAGGAGAGGACAGTCAAGTATGGAAGACCAGTGGGTGCGCGAGAAGAAGACAGTCAAGCATGGAAGACCAGTGGGTGCGCGAGGAGAGGACAGTCAAGTGTGGAAGACCAGTGGGTGCGCGAGGAGAGGACAGTCAAGTGTGGAAGACCAGTGGGTGCGCGAGGAGAGGACAGTCAAGTGTGGAAGACCAGTGGGTGCGCGAGGAGAGGACAGTCAAGTATGGAAGACCAGTGGGTGCGCGAGGAGAGGACAGTCAAGTATGGAAGACCAGTGGGTGCGCGAGGAGAGGACAGTCAATCATTCAGGATGTGTGGTTACTCAGCATGTCCAGGAGATAGTTGTTGTTGTTTGAAATTGTTAATTACTAAGTGTAATAAAATAAAGAATGTGGAATTAGCGGAGATTTCGTCAGTGCGTCGACTGGGTGTTTTTGAGAGACACCGTCTGATAAAAGGCATGTGGTACAGTCCATTATAGCAAGTCGATGAGGATTGTTGACGACTATGTTGTTGTTCATTTTAAACGCCTATTTCAGCGTCTATTCTTGTTCCCTGTCATTGTTCACGTATGCTCGACTTATGTATGCGAATACAAATATACACATTCTCACGGCCATTAACGATCACTTGTATCCACGCATATGTATGTACAGATCCACGTACATACAGATTCTGAATGAACACGGGTTTTGTTGAGCTAAACCGCCGATTGACGTTGGTGTGCGTTCAACGGTATCATCATCACCTTTAACCAAACGTCTACAACATTACATTAAACACCACCTATTATGCAGACGACACTCAACTCTACATCACTTTCCCACCAACCGACCACACACAAGCCCTTGCACGTATGGATGCCTGCATACAGGAAGTGAAAATATGGCTCCATGACAACGGACTCGTGACGAACGACAACAAATCAGAAGCCATTGTCATCCGTTCGCCAAGTCTGCGTACTCCTATATTGTTAAGCCGCGTCACCATATGTGGCCAGTTCGTTGACACCTCCGCCGTTATCCGAGATCTCGGATTCTTCATTGTCATTGATCTATCGATGGCGTCACAAGTAGCGAACAACTATCGCAACGCCTATTATCGCATGTCACAAATTGCAAAGATACGAGACTATGTTACCACCAGTGCATGTAGGAGTCTGGTCACGGACTAGTGACATCACGACTTGACTATGGTAATGCGATGCTATTCGGAATAAATGATCGTCACCTGCACTGTCTGGAAATGGTTCAGCGGTCTGCGGCTCGAATTGTTATGCAGATTCGGCGGAACCATCGGCAGTCCATGACGACAATACTGCGGAAATTACACTGGCTGCCTGTTAGGAGACGTATTGAGTTTAAGATACTCGTCCTCGTGCACAGGGCATTACACGATGGTACGCCTGAGAACCTTGCGGCACTATTACACCAATATACACCACGCCGTTCTCTACGCTCTGCAAGCGGTTTACTCTTGGAAGTTCCAAGAGTGAACTTAGAACGTTTCGGCCGCCGTGCATCTGCTTGTGCTGGCCCTACTCTGTGGAACAAACTTCCCATGAACATGCGCAACACCGGCAATCTCCCTCAATTTAAGAAACAACAAAATGCATTGTTCTTCTCTACTTAATGGGTTTATATGACTGACATTGGACTTTTAACACACATATTACATATTATCTTATTTATTATCATTGTAGTATTCATGGTATTAGTGTTTTTATATGTCACACATTTAATATTACTTTGAAGGAATGCAGTTTAATTTGTAAATATATATTTAAAATAATTATTTACACACGGGAACATTCTACAGTTTTAACATGTTTTATAGCCTATCGTTATTATTATTTTATTATTTACCTGGACTAATTATAATTTTAAGCTATTTAGTATTTTAATGCTTGTACACACCCGTGAACGGGGCAGCCGTTCCGGGTTTGACGGTGTCAAAATAAAGTTTTATTACAGTGCTGTATTATTACTATCAGGGCTCGATTTACTGGTACGCCCTGAACAACGATGCAAATCTCGTGCTAATAATTCATCCACGGTCGCGATCTACGAGTCTTTACGATTTTCTGTCTTCGGCTTAGCAATTTACAATGTTTTGGCGGATCCAGGGAAATTCGGGAAAGTGGTTTGTTCACTAGGCATCTGTAACAATACCTTCATCAAATCTTGTTTTCGGAATCGTAATAAAGCGTTATTACAAAGATATTATATACTCCGGTGTGCTGTAGGGTAGAACCTGGAGGGATAGTCCCTTTGGTGATGGGCAGCCACTCCACTTCTGTGGAGGCTCTAACCACTGGTTCCCACAGTCTATCTAACTCATGTATGGCTCCTAGGAACTGCTAGTGTACGGCAGTGGCCACACCCCGGGCAATGGTCTCGGCTGACCAGCAAAACTACAAGAGTAAGGCTTGTAGGCTAATGCCTATTGAGTCGAGGGACGTCTGCCCTCAGCACACAAAGACTGTCTCGGAGGAGTAGGCGGCCAGCCGATTGGCTACACTCCCGGCTACAAATGAGAAACAGCAACAGCCTTTCACCAGGCTGCAAGGTACCTACCAAGATGCATGTGGAGAGGACCGGTGACCCGCTGTCCTGCGGTGCAAGACTTTTTAGTCAAGGAATAATGGAATTAACCATACACAAACCAGCGGAAAGCAGTGGCAACTACCGCTGTATTAGCCCAAGAAACCTTGATGGAGAATACAGACAGTAAGAGAGGTCCTAGGCAGGATAGGACGACACATACTGGGGAAGAGCTTGGAGATGTTGGAAGTAACGCCAGAGCTGATGACGGTAGTATGCCCGACTGTGCGGGAGGTAAAACCAGCAACAAAAAGCTAAAAGGGAAAATCCGTGTGGCAACATGGAACATCAGAAAAACGAGTCATGGAACATTACAAATGGTAACATCGGAAGCAGAAAGATATGGGGTAGACATATTAGGGATTGCGGAACACAGGTTGGCCGGACAAGGACACTTTCGCCCGGAATCAGGAGGAAAGTTTATATACTCAGGAGCAACTAAGTCAGGGATGAATGGTGTTGCGTTCTATATATCAAAGAAAACTGAAAAATGCACTATTAGGATACAATCCGGTCAATGACGAAATTATTACCATACGAATACGAGCAAAACCCACGAATATAACATGTATTCAAATTTATGCACCAACGAGCAATGCAGACGACGATGTAATAGAAACGTTTTATGATACACTGCAACGAACAATTGACGAGGTAAACAGGAGAGACATGGTAGTACCGATGGGCGATTTCAATGCAAAAGTTGGCAGTTGTCAAAACGAAGAAAAAAATGGAAATATCAGGAAATATGGACTAGGCGAGAGAAATGGGAGAGGAGATAGACTTGTTGAGTTTATCATAGAAAATAAACTGGTGATCACCAATACTTTCTTCAAACAACATCAAAGAAGATTGTACACTTGGATAACACCAGATGGTCGGAACAGAAATCAAATCAACTTTATAGTGATACCAAAACGATGGAGGACGTCTGTGTTTAATGCAAATACATTACCGGGAGCCGATTATGGCTCTGACCATGAATTGCTAAGCGCCAAGATTGCGATAAAATTAAGAAAGATGAAGAGAGGGAAAAAGATAGTGAGGTATGACGTCAGTGATATAACAGAAGGGTACCGAGTAGAGGTTATGAACCGTTTCGGAGTATTACAGACAGTGGCTGACGAGAAGGAACCAGAAGAGTTGGCAGTAGAAATTAGGAACATCATTATGGAATCAGCTGACAAACACTTCACTAAAAAGAGGAGACAAAAACCATGCATGAATAAGCCAAGTCACACTGCAGATGATAGACGAAAGGAAAGAGTTAAAGAAGAACAAAGAAATGAGTGAGAATTATTATGAGAAATACAGAGAGAAGTGCAAGATGATTAAACGAATGTGTAAGGAAGACAAGAAGAAATATCTAGAGAAGAAATGCAAAAAAATAGAACTATGTATGATAAGGAACGATAGTCGCAGTATGTTCGAGGAAATCAAGTCTACGACACAGTCGTTCAAACCTAGACTTGGCATTATTAAAGATGAAACGGGAATGACTCTGACAGAAAGCGATGACATACTTGAAAGATGGAAGCAATATTGTGAAAGCATGTTTAAGAAAGAAGAAACAGAAGAGGTAGACATGGATGAAGGCAGAGAGAGGACAGAACCAGAAGATGAACTTGAGCCTTTGCGTTCAGAGGTGGAGTGGGCAATAAAAAGTCTAAAAGACGGAAAATCACCTGGCACTGATAACATCACTGCAGAGCTAATAAGAGCAAGTGGAGAAGCAGGCGTGGATATCTATCACACATTATGCAAGAAAATATGGAGAAGTGGAACATGGCCCATGGACTGGAAACGAGCCATCCTTATACCAATACCGAAAAAAGGTGACATACAAGAATGCTCAAACCACAGGACTATATCCCTCACCAGCCATGCGAGCAAAATTATGCAAAAATCGTAATGAAGAGAATCACAACAAAATTAGAATGTGAAGTCAACAGAACACAAGCTGGTTTCCGGACTGGAAGAGGAACAAGAGATCACATTTTCAACCTGAAGATGTTAATTCAGAAATGCAGAGAATTCAACCATGACCTTAGGATCTGTTTCATAGATTATTCAAAAGCTTTTGATAATGTTAGTCATCAACAACTCTGGAAAACCTTGAAGTGCATGGGATTTGACCAGAAAATTACATCACTTATCCTAAATTTATATGTTGGACAGCAGTCTGCAGTGAGATTAGAGTGTGGTACCACATATTGGTTCCCAGTCGGCAAGGGAGTGAGACAGGGGTGCATATTGTCCCCCCACCTATTCAGTTTATACACAGAGAATGTCATGAGAGAAGTCGAGACTGACACGAGAAGCAAGTTTTTTAATGGACTGAAAGTGAATGGACAGGAGATATATGAATTGAGATATGACGATAACACAGCGTTAATATCCGATACAAAAGAGGGATCGGATAAACTTATAACTACTGTTAAAGAGCAAAGCGAGATGAAAGGATTGAAACTAAACGTAAAGAAGACTAAGATTATGGATGTGAAAGGATGTCGAGAACCATCAGAAGTCACAGTAGATGGCGAGGAAATAGAACGAGTGGAAAGTTTTTAATATATGGGGTCACTGATAGAAGCGGATGGAGATGGGACGAAAGAGATCAAGCGGAGGTTGGCAATGGCGAGTAAAAAAGTTGACGGAGATGAAGAAGCTGTGGAAAGCAACGAACAAAGATATGAAACTACGAATTATCCGAGTCTGCATATTTCCAACGGCTACATATGGATGCGAAACCTGGACTCTTAATAAGAACATTACTAAACGTATAAATGCATTTGAAAACAAGTGTTATAGAAAGATATTACGAGTTTCGTGGACTGAACGTAGAACTAACGAATCCATCGCAGATGAGCTTGGTGTTATACCCGGGACTTTATTGAACTTTGTAAAGAAACAGAAACTAAGTTATTTCGGCCATGTGAAACGGCATCAGTGTCTAGAGAGACTAATAATGGAAGGAAAAGTGAAAGGCAGAAGAAGCAGAGGAAGACATAGGAGACAATGGGGGAAGGACATAGAGGAATGGGTGGGAGCCGACGTCTGGCGAGTGGGGTGACTGGCAAACGAAAGAGCTGTCTATAGACAATCCATCAAGGCTGCAACGTCCGGAAATGGATAAGCAAACCCAAGAGTGTTGTTTTGGCAACAAAGGCTGAATAACTGCAATGCCGTTGATGAACATACGTACACGTCTTTGTTATATGATTGCGTCATACAACGGTTAATTCATCCTGGTACGTGGTATCCGCACGGAAATTTCCAGTTCCACCTGTTGTGCTTCACAAAATAGAATCCTTCCAGTCTGTGTGCGTGGAACAAGTGGCGTACTATTGCAAATAAGTGAGACCGGGTCGGGTTGGCGCTTAGGGCGGTTTGAATTTGCTGTCCATTAGAAAAACAATGCACTAATCCTGTTGTTGTTCCACCAAGTGAAAGTCAAAAGCTTTACTCATCATCCCAGAAAATTGCAGATGCAAAGATGAAACCACGCAAACATTATCATGATTTCTCGCTTTTTCACTACTTTGAGTAATACAATTGAAAGAGGATCAATGTCTTTCACATCATGGTTATTATGCTGTGTAGTAAAGTACGACGTATATATAACATATACACACATGTGGAAAGGAACAAAACCCTATTGTCCCACATAGTTTCTGTGTCGTATCATGTCAAATGTGGTCAACAAGGTCGGGGGGGGGGGGGGGTGGCGCATGTGTCATCCTTGGCAGGTGTGTCATATATTATTAAAATCACAGTATCTGGATTATAGCAACGTATCATTTATTGTATTTATTTTGAGTTGCTACATAAAACCATTTGTTTACCGTTATGTCGGTAATATAGGGATAATCAACCCAACGGAAGAAGTAGTGCTGGGTGACCTATTCATATAATGCAGCAACACTGTAATTACATCTTCAGCACGAATTAAACGCTAAATTGGCGTTTCTGTTTGCATCGAGTCCAAACAAGAAACAAAGTTACATTACAGTACTACGGTCATCAAAAAGTTACATTACAGTACTACGGTCATCGAAAAGTTACATTACTGTACTACGGTCATCGAAGTGACAGTGTTTTCTTACTTTCGCTCCACATTTCTCACTAAATCTTGGTGGCATACCAATAGTCGGCAACAAAATATTAATAGGCCTAGTATCATCTCAAACCAACCAGTTTCCCAAGTTGATTCACACCCCTATCTTGGCATCACAATAGATTATAAACTGTCGTGGACAAAGCATGTCAACACCACTGCATTTCAATCCACTAGAACACTTGGCCTCCTTAAACGCTCTCTCCACCCTGCAACATCTAAAGTTAAGGAAACAGACTACAATATGTTAGTAAGGCCAGAACTAGAGTACGGAGCTGTAGCCTGGAATCCATATACACAAAATAACATTGATACCCTTAAAAAAATCAAAAAAGCGCAGCTAGATTTACTTTAAATGACCACCGCCGCACAACAAGCGTAACCGGCCTCATAAATAAACTTGGTTGGCAGACTCTAGAAAGAAGACGATTACAACACCAACTTACCTTCCTCTACAAAATAAAACACAACCTCCTGACCATTATCCTACCACAACATCTTATAGTCCCATGCTCCTCTACACGAAACAGCTATCCCAACAAATACATACAAATACATGCACGCATAAATACATATGCATGCTCATTCTATCCTCGGGTTATAAGAGCTTGGAATCTACTCCCCCAGAAACAATAAGGCATTCCAACAAGCTGAGTACCATCCGCCTTGTTGCTCCAGCCCACCTTACCAGACTAAAGATAAAGACAGAGACTGTGCTTTTAATCTGCACAAATTATTGCACTTGTTTTACATAATTATTTGTTTTATTTTTCTTGTAAACTTATTTTTTTAAATTCAGTTTCACGCACGCTTTGCAATACACACTGCACAACTCCTAGGTTAGACCCAGAAATTGCAAGTAATCGTGTATATACCGTCTTTTCCTTTTTCGTTTTGAATTTGGGGAACAAACAATTTTCGTGTTAATATTTGAAGTACGAAAAACGAATGCAATCTACTACGTTATTTATGTGTTATCGTTGCCGACGCGACAAGTACGGGCGAATATTGTTTTATGAAAGGTTTCGACTACCCAATTAATTATACTCAAATTTCCGTGGTAAACTACTTTATTAATTATTATGTTTAGCAGAAATACATAATACAAAACAACCGCACCGAAACAACCAATATTCGCCCGTACTTGTCGTACCGGCAACAATACCATTTCGGCGACGATGCAATTTCAGCGAATGTGTTTTTAAAACACCGCCAGTGCGATCGAATTGTCCGGCCGAAGCCACCAACTTTTGTCGCCTAGCCGAAGCGGTAAGGCAGCCGAATCTTCCTAAGTGCAAAACCGAAATTCCTAAGTGCAAAAATCGTATTTCGTTTTGATGCAATGAAAACGAAAAACGGTTTGTTTTATCGTTATTTTGTTTTTCTAACATGTATTATAAATAATGCTAATAGTAGATTGTTTTCGTTTTTCGTACATGAAATATTAAAACGAAAACCGAACATTGTTTGCTTTTTTCTTTTTCGTTCGCCAATTTCAAAACGAAAAAGGAAAAGACGGTAGGTTATATATGCACAGACCGTAATCCCCCGCACTGTTTGCACGAGCTCGAATCACTGCACATTACAATCTGGGAATCGTTTAGTCCAGTAAACGAAACGAGTACAGCAAATTATCGCACACAGAATATACTGGTGCATGGCGATCCATATTAGGTAAGACACCAATGTGACTCTGGTGTCTGATATATGACTGTAGACCCTTTTATATGGTCCGTTCAGTGCACTGGGTCGAACAAATAACTATTTGCAACACATTCATAAGTGTTTAATGGGGTGCACCAACGTACCCCACGGGGTGCGCCAACCCACCTGGTACTTGGGGCAGGATGGCACAGTTGAGAATGGGTCAGATAATGGACAATTTCATAAATAGTACAACAGTTAGATAATCAATTAATATATATTCTAATATACGATATAATAGGGAACATACATATACAAAGTGGATTCACTATACATGCATTACCTTAGGAAAAACTGAGTTTAAGTGAAAATTGCGCTAACCCTCCCCGGTCTCCCCTACGACACTAGCTTTCTTGCGCTACATCCAAGTCACAATCTTGCATGTTCTTCTAACATCGCTTAATTTGCAAAACAATAGCGATGATGATACCGATGATAATTTTAGTAAAACTATTTAGCACAATGAAACTATTATGTAATTTTATTGTGGCCAACGGGATACCTACTTGACGTGTTTTTGCAGCTACAACTATGCCAATCGGACCAGGATCGTCTTACAGTTCCGCCGGCAACAATTTCGGCTCTTACCGGACCAGCTACGAGCACCGCTATGGCAGCTCGTATTCCGGCGGCTCGCTCGGCGGGCGCAGTCGCTACCGACCCAGGTTTGACATCGGATCTCACCGGCCGCGTCACGAATCCTCGCTCTGGGGGGCAAACAATTATCGGCCCCTGACCCTGTACACGCGACCAAAGCCTGGCCCTGGGCGAGGTAGGATGAACATCACTGCCCAAATATCTCTACTTGGGATTTACGATATGACCGGGATATCGTCCCCGTTCTCTCTGATTATAACTAAAACTATTTATTTGCTGTTAATACACTGCTGTTCTTCCAGTGTAGTGCCTACTGTCAAACCATAGAACATTGATCGTTGCTCAAGCTCCTTGACGCTAACCGTTAGTGCCGTATATACTATGATATATATATACACACAAACGCACGCACACATGCACGTACCATATTGTTCCACTTGTGCAAGTGATGGACCTAAACAACATACCCACACATTACTGAACGTCAAAGAGGTATGTTGATTAGAGGTGGATGTGGACTTCACAACGTTTCTTCCACGTCTCTCACCACCGTCTCGGCGTCACCTCGCCTATGACCGGGTTGGTCCATGGTATGTAGTGTTGTACAAAAGTTACTAGTAGCAGTAATAATAATAATACAATTACATCCCAGGTAGCAGCACCGCCGAAGATGTGACGGTCGATCTTAACATCAAAGCTAACAAGAAGGCCCACCACACAGATCAGTATGACGTGTCCGACTTGATTCTACGACGAGGTCAAGACTTCCAATTGACCTTGCGGCTGGAACAACCGTTCGATACGAAGAAGGACAAACTCCGACTGCAGTTTGTAACAGGTACAGAGTTGGCCACAATCTAATTCGTGTAATTATATTACAGAACATTCTTCATGATAGTTTTATTAAATATATTCTTATCATGTCTAATGAATAATGTTCCTGTAGTGTATAGTCCAGTAGAAATTGACAATGACCCGGACATTGGTTAAAAATGTGCTGATTTCTACTGGACTTGTAGGCTATCATTAAAGCTTCATTAGTATGATAGACGTCCGGTGGGTCGGATGACGTCTTCGTATACACGCACCATCAAACACGTGTAATCATCTTTTTAAGTATATATTTGGCAGTTTATAACAAGTAGGCTTACATGGCAATACCGACCGACCGACCGACCGACCGACCAACCATTCTGAAACAGTGCGGTCGATATAAGAGTAAGCTTAATGACTGGCTCGCTTTTATATATGACATGACCATAGGCAAAGAGCCAAAACAAACGAAGAACACGCTCGTGAAGGTTCCTGTCGTCGAACGACTAGACCCGACCGAGTGGGGCGCTGTCATCGAGTCGGACCGCGTGTCCCCTGGCGGCGGCGCCGAGCTAGGGGTGCGTGTGATGTCCGCCAGTGACGCGGTCGTCGGCCTCTACTCGCTCTACGTCGAGGTTCGACTGAGTAAGGACGAGAATGACAACTCGGACGACACGCTTCAGCGATACAAACATCCAGGCGACATCTATATCATCTTCAACGCCTGGTGTAGGGGTGAGTGGGTTGGTTTTTACCATCATTCACTGATAGGTCATTGGGGTATAATTATTTTGCCAGTTATTGTTGCCTATTCTTATTTAACATTAGAAAGATATATTTCTGAATAATGCTCCCACACTGCAAAATAAATTTCGGACTAGGATTTTTAATAGAGGAATAATGCGTCTTTGGAATAGCGATGCGACTGGAAGAACAGCAGACTGTCGAAACGGTCCCGGCTGCTTATAGAACCCCGTCCTCTCCCTACCTCTTCCGCCAACACCGCCGCTCTCGCAGCACTTCTTCTGCACCTGGGCTTACGGCCGCACATAACACCTCCACTCGACTGGGTTTGTCCTCCGCTGGGTCCGCCGAGTCTCACTCCACCCTGGTGATGCGTCGCACTAATGTGGGCCTTGCGCACCGGCCTGCACCCAGCTTCATATACAAGCACAGTACGAACAAAACACAGGAACAGCCCTGACATGAGAGACAACGGCACCGAATCCTATGCGTAGCTCAGTGAGGTCACTGAGGTGTACACCGCAACGACCACCATGGTCTGTCGTCGTTCCTACGTTGTGACGGTCTGTATTAGTCTGTTCTTTATTGTTTATACACTCAATCGCTGGATCTACAGGCGTACCACCCGCAACCTCCTACGATAATGGGGTATCATATACGGGAATGTTACTGAGACATTACTGTAACCAACTGGTGATCAGCCATTAATGTAATCAGAAGGGCAACGAGTGTCATATAGACTGTCATCGTCTCGGGGAGTCAGTGTTATACAACGTTGTGTGCATGTACAGATGACGCCGTGTTCCTCGACTCGGAGCCCCAGCGTCAGGAGTACGTGCTCAACGAGACAGGGCGAGTGTATGTCGGCAGTGCCAAGTCTATCCGCGGTCGTCCTTGGAACTTTGGTCAGGTAAACCACGAACGTTGTTATTCTTGTTACACTCGCGTGTAATTATTCAGGTTTTCAGTTTATTTGTATAATGACGATGCGAAAGTATTCAGCGATAAGAATAACAATGAATGACAGCCTTATTCACTTCGTTGTTGAACAAAAGTTGCTCAACGCCAGTAACACCACAGAATTAATTAATTCTACATCAACGAAATTGACTATAAATGCACAGCCACTAAAACGTGGCAGAAATGTTGTTTTTAACCTTGTCATAGTCGATACATTTAGTTTGGTTTTCACTTTATACAAAATATGTTGTTTGAACTATTTCGTGTTCTTTTCTTTAAACATCTAAATACGTTTTTCTTTGTTTTTTTCTATTAACCGTTAACACTGATGTAGGCAGCGGGGGTGGAAGATTTCGGGTAGTTTATTACCGTAATACCATGCTGTTTATATCGAACCAGATGTGTATAAACTTAGACGTCTAAGTGTTGTTGTATTATGATGTGTATCAACTTAGACGTCTAAATGTTGTTGTATTATGATGCGCTGGTTGTAGTTTGAGAAAGTCTGCTTCAAAGCTGCCATGTACCTGCTAGAGAAATGTTCCCTGCGCACAGAGGCTCTCGGCAACCCAACCCTCGTCACCCGGGCCCTCACAGCTATGGTAAGTTTACAATCCTACCCTCATCACCCGGGCCCTTACAGCTATGGTAAGTTTACAACCCTACCCTCGACACCGGGGCCCTCAAAGATACGATAAGGTACAACCTTACTCTCGTAACCCGGACCCTTACATATATGGTAAGTTACAATCTTACTCTCGTCACCCGGGCCCTTACAGCTATTGTAAGTTACAACCTTACTCTCGTCACCCAGGTCCTAACAGCTATGGTAAATTACAACCTTACTCTCGACACCCGGGCCCTTACAGCTATGGTAACTTTACAACCTTACTCACGACACCCGGGCCCTCACAGCTATGGTAAATTACAACATTACTCTCGTCACCCGAGCCCTCACATTTATGGTATGTTATAACCTTACTCTCGTCACCTGGGCCCTTACAGCTATGGTAAGCTACAACTTTACTCGCGTCACCCGGGCCCTCACATGTATGGTAAGTTGCAACCACTTACCAGGACAATTTTGTGTTAGATTCTAAGATTCTCGATGGATTTGCTCAGTTTTATGGCAAACATGATATAGACTCTGCGTGGGACATCATATACGGTAGGCTATCTACCGGTATATGTTAACTCAACAACTTTAGAGCATTTCAACAGTATCTTCTCCTAAGGGTCTCTTTCTGTGTTTGCTCGCTTCCTTGAACCACTGCTCTCTCATTTACCAATTGACGATGTATTTTAAAAAGAACCATAACGACATTTACTTATTATTATTTACTCACGTGTTTGATACATACTGATCTTTTCTAGGGGCCATGTCTTCGCACACGCACGCACACACACACACACACACACCCACACACACATACACACGCACAAACACATCATATTGTAACACCGCCAGAAGCCTATTACTTAGATGTTCATCATCTCGTCTTCTCGCGGCCAGACGAATAGTAACGACAACGACGGGGGTGTGCTGACGGGCAACTGGGAGGGCCCGTACACCGGCGGGCGGTCTCCGTGCTCGTGGAACGGCAGTGTCACTATCTTGGAACAGTACATGATCAGTCGTCGGGAGGTCAAGTTCGGCCAATGCTGGGTTTTCTCAGGACTTCTTACCACGTGTCAGTGACGTAACATACTTCAAAACATAATATTAAAATTAAATATTATACTTAATAATTAATATTACTAAAACAATCTTCTATGGCGTTTAAATTCTCGAAAATCGAGTTCATAGGTGCAACAAGTCAGAATCGTTAAGAACATCATGATTATGGATATGCAGGAATCGTCGTAGGACTTAAGATGGAAATGAAATTTAGAGTAAATAATTATTATGTATTTAGTTTTTTGCGGAAAGCAAAATATCATTGAGACAGTTCCTTAAAATTGATAAAGAATTTTGAGCATCTGATTGTATGGTTAATATATAAACCTGCGTGTCATCAGCATACAAGTGATGACTGACGTCATGATTAGTAATGTCTCGACTAAGAGATGTAATGTAAAGGTTAAGCAAAACAAGGACACGGACATACCCTTGTGGAACTCCTAAAAGAAGGTGTTATGAGTAGGACAATAATCCAAATAAAAATTAAGTTAATACATTGGTGTATTCTGAGAAATATAAACCACCATCATCAATTCATCATCGTCGTTATCATCATCATTAACATAATTTTCTTCATCACCATGGTCATCGTCATAATAATCTGTATAACCAACACTAATTATTTTCATCGACGTCATTGTCACTTTTCTTTCCCACTGTCATCATTGTCATCATAAACATCATCGTCGACGATGCCGTCACTGTCACAGTGTATCGTTGATTGCAGTATGTCGAACGCTCGGCCTGGCAGCTCGAAGCGTCACCAATTTCGAGTCGGCGCACGATTGTGACGACAGCATGACGATCGACAACCACGTGAACTGGGACGGCAAACCGCTCTCCCACATGGACGACTCCATCTGGTCAGTTCTGTTGGTGACTGGGCAATAAACAGTCTATTACCTCGTCCATGTTACGGGATATTGCCACATTGAATATTGTAATACGTTGATTCACTGCAGTTAAAGTAGTCAGTGAATAGATTGAAGAAAGAACTTTGCATTGTTGCAAAAATACTCCAGAACGCTAGCCAGGTGACCATAACGTGAATACCTATGATATTAAAACAGCAGTACCAAGGCTACATAACCTTATTGAGTACACAATAAATGACAGACTACGCAGAAAACGTCGATTTAACACATCAATATCTCGTGTTTCCAGGAATTTCCACGTGTGGAACGAGGCGTGGTTCAAGCGACCTGACCTGCCCTCCGGCAACGACGGGTGGCAGGCGTTCGACGCAACGCCCCAGCAGAGTAGTGAAGGTGCGTCACTCGATACGCACACGCACACGCACACGCACACGCACACGCGCACGCGCACGCGCGCACGCACGTACACACGCACGCGCATGCACACACACACACACACCCTTAGAAGTACATGCAGTGTTTGTATGTGTCAGGTCGCATGAGGTGCGGTCCTGCGTCCGTGAACTCGGTTAGAGATGGGAACATCTTCCTTCCACACGATACCAAGTTTATATTCGCCGAGGTGAACGGTGACCGCATCATATGGATGATGAAGCCGAACGGAGATTTGGTGGCCGTCGACGACAACCCCAAGTGTGTCGGCTCCTTCATCAGCACCAAGGCGGTCGGCTCGAGCGAACGGGCCGACATCACGGCCAACTACAAACACCCGGAAGGTGGGGCACGCTGGACAGTGGGTGAATGGTGGGTGAGACAGGTTGTGGGATAGGATGCATGGTGTGTGAGACATGTTGTGGGGTAGGGTGAATGATGTGTGAGACGGGTTATGGGGTAGGATGAATGGTGGGTGGATCAGGTTGTGGGGTAGGGTGAATGATGTGTGAGACAGGTTGAGGGGTAGGGTGAATGGTGGGTGGAACAGGTTGTGTGGTAGGGTGAACTGTGGGTGGAACAGGTTGTGGGGTAGGGTGAATGATGTGTGAGACAGGTTGTGAGGTAGGGTGAACGGTGGGTGGAGCAGATTGGGGGTCGGGTGAATGATGTGTGAGACAGGTTGTGGGGTAGGGTGAACGGTTGGTGGAGCAGGTTGTGGGGTAGGACGAATGGTGGGTGGAACAGGTTGGGGGGTTGGGTGAATGGTGGGTGAGGCAGTTAGTGAGTCAGAGTGAATGGTGGGTGGGGCAGAGTGAATGGTGGGTTGGGCAGAGTGAATGGTGGGTGAGGCAGAGTGAATGGTGGGTGAGGCAGAGTGAATGGTGGGTGGGGCAGAGTGAATGGTGGGTGGGACAGAGTGAATGGTGGGTGAGGCAGAGTGAATGGTTGGTGAGGCAGAGTGAATGGTGGGTGGGGCAGAGTGATTGGTGGGTGGGGCAGAGTGAATGGAGGGTGAGGCAGAGTGATCGGTGTGTGAGGCAGAGTGAATGGTGGGTGGGGCAGAGTGAATGGTGGGTGGGGCAGAGTGAATGGTGGGTGGGGCAGAGTGAATAGTGGGTGAGGCAGAGTGAATGGTGGGTGAGACAGAGTGATTGGTGGGTGAGGCAGAGTGAATGGTGGGTGAGGCAGAGAGATTGGTGGGTGAGGCAGAGTGAATGGTGGGTGAGGCAGAGTGAATGGTGGGTGAGGTAGAGTGATTGGTGGGTGAGGCAGAGTGAATGGTGGGTGGGGCAGAGTGAATGGTGGGTGGGGCAGAGTGAATGGTGGGTGAGGCAGTGATTGGTGGGTGAGGCAGAGTGAATGGTGGGTGAGGCAGAGTCATTGGTGGATGAGGCAGAGTGAATGGTGGGTGAGGCAGAGTAATTAGTGTGTGAGGCAGAGTGAATGGTAGGTGAGGCATGTTGTGCGGCTTTGTCGAAATGACGGCGCTTCCAAACGAATGACAGAAAGTTGACATGCATGCTGTTCTCTCTTATAGCGACTACATTTGCATTACAGCCAAATGCATCAACCCTTGCGATGCTCTTGGCATTTCAAGACTTCAAGAGTATCCTGCTAAAAAGTGATATTTCACTATTCTGCAGTTTGTACCGTTACTGTGGGCTAAAACAATGAATAAATAAAACTAAATAAAAACAGGTAGTCCATGATTAAAACAAAAACGGGCATCTATAATGTCAATGACTGAATGACCGAGAGAGCGGCTCTTTGGAACATTTCTACAGTAGACGCTGCAACTTCTTCCTGTGTGAGTGAGTTCCACAGTCGGATAGAGCGTATATTGAACGAATGCTTGTAGGTCGTGCAGGAAACTGGCAGTGTTCGTAGTTTGTGCTCGTGTTTTCATCTGGTGCGGTTATCTGCTGAGGTAATGATGGTAGGGAAGCTGATGCGCACTAGTCCGTGATTAATTTTAAAGAACATATTGGCATCTCTTAACTGCCGTCTTGTATATAAAGTGTTCCAATTCAGGTTAGCGCACATAGTCGTTACGCTTGAGGTGCTGCGGTAATTGCCAGTGACAAAGCGAGCTGCGGAACGCTGCACTTGCTCTATTGTCTGAATACCAGTCTTGGTGTGGGGTGGCCAGGAACAAGTAGCGTACTCAAGCGTTGGTCGAACGAGTACCTCGTGGGCTGTAACGATGGTTACACCCAGGTAGTCTTGATGGTCAGTCCGTGGGACCTGTTGGTTCTCCATGTGCATTAACACCATTTTAAAAGTAAATCTACAAATAGGAGTAACACTGCATGAATGAATGGAATACCTCAGTTTGGCTGCGCATTGCATTTACATTACATGATGGCGGGGAGAAGCTTTTGGTACATGATCCAGTAGACATCCTGAGCAATGACCCCTCGGTGGAGAAAAACTCGTAAAAGAATATATACAACTTAAAACTAAAGATTCGACAAAAGTAGGCCTCCCTAACGTGTTTCGAAAATTAAGGGACGCTATATAAATCGTTCCGCCATGCGAACAATGGCAGCGTTTTTGCCGATCCACAAAAATGCAAGGAATAAAGCATGAATGGGAGTCATGTTTAGTTCGTCTGGCGGGCAATATGCAGGAGTACTGGACATCAGAGAGTAATGAACGGGTTTGTCTGGCAGGGAGCGTTCAGGAACGTGAGGTGGTCAAGAAGGTCAGTCAGCACAGTACCCGACGCAAGGCCCTCGAAACGTTGTACAAAATCAAGGTAAGACCCGTCTATCGCATCCTCGCGCGCCAGGGGGCGCTGCTGATTACACCAGTCTCAGTATTTGGCTTGCGAGGATGGTCGTCGGCACACCCCTGTCTTACATAACATGCCTGTAGGGCGTATTACCGTAAAAAATGTACATTTATGAAGTGCTTTCAGAAATGGAATTGAAACAATTTCATTGTTTGAACATTACACAAATTATACTCAAATCACATGTTAGGAGGGTTTAATATACTTTTTGTCTATGTTTAAATATATTATTGGTCAGACATAAATGCAAAATAAATTACGTATATACTAAACCGTGATTAATAATATTATAATTATAACATATACATATCTGATCACTTGCATTGCATTCTTAGTGAGACAGCAGTGCTCGACAAACGTAACACAGTGCGGATCACGAACGTTGCCAATGACTCCACATAACCGCAGTCCGGACGTTTAGCTTTTACCTTTTGTAGCTTTTTTGTAGGTTTGTACCTGTTAGAATACACAATGTGACTGGTCTTCGCTTTGCAGAAGTCCCACGATGTTGGCATCAGTTGTGAAAGCGAGACTGCCTCGAATGGTGACGTGACAGTGGTGTTGAGTGCCAAGAACAACAGTTCGCAGCCGCGTCACGTGACTGTCGTCATGTGTGCCACGGCCCGTTACTATACGGGCGTTTCGGCCGAAGAACTCGGCGAGAAAACAATGGCAGTCGACCTAGAGCCGGGCGAACGTACGTATGCGACGATAATGTAAACGATCTAATTAATATTGCTGCCTTAATACGGTTGAACCTCCTTGCCCAAACACGACAATGGACAATACATATTTTATGGAATAGAATGTATTGTTGTTAACTAAGATAGGTTACTAGTCTATTCACGCAACGTTGACCGGAAGATTTATCGATGGAAGCAGTGCAAATCGGAACAAGCTTTATAATTACAGATTGATCACGAAATCTACGGAGAGGAAACGTTTGATAGCAGTAATGTTAAGCAGTAATATATGCACCATGTCTCTTTTACAGAAAAGGATGCCACGTGGTTCTATGAGGCCGTGTCTTTCATATGTCAGTTAGATGAGGATGCCACCATTGGCATCTACGTGACGGCCTTCGTAAAGGAGACGTCGCAAGTGTTCACCACACAGAAGGTGATCAACTTCGACAAACCAGACCTGGAGCTGGAGGTGAGTGGTCTTCATTCACAGGCCTATGTCAATTGATCATATGTTGACATAAATATGAGTACATGATGTAGGCAAGACAGGGACTCGTGTGTCAGTAGGCGGTTGAGATCCACAGAATAAAGTCAAGATGACTACGACGAGAACGGAAACTAAAGCAGACACAGTGCACCGTACATTGTCATTACCAAGAGCGCTTCCTTATTGGAATAGAAACAACGGAAACTCGAACGTTTATTTTCATCAGCATACAACAATAAGAAACCAGTTTACAAATTGTTAGTGTTATTGTCTGTTGTTGTTGTGCAGGTGTCGTCTAACCGAGTGAAGGTGGGCGAACAGTTCGACGTCGTCATCCAGTTTAAGAACCCTCTTGATATCACGCTCACCAAGTGCGTGCTCAACGTCGAGGGACCTGGTATTCAGAACGACCTCAACATCCCGCTCCAGTGAGTTGCTCACCAGTCTTGTATTGCCATTAACTGTAGGTCAGTGTAGGTAGGACGTATCGAGTCGTTGGGCAGTCTGGTGCTGCCATTAAATATTGGCCCTAAAAGTCCACCCACAGTTCTATACAATAAACTCAAATTTGTCTACTTGTACAACGTCAAACAACATATAATTGCGAATGAAACTACTAGTTGCAAAGGGTTATTGGAAATATCCCCCTTGAGCTAAAATCGTAAAGGTACAATTGACTGTGTGTCATCATGCTTTTGAAATATTATTTTTCTCAGCAAAAGAGCAAACCTACTTACAAACACAATAACAGTCACCCGCTCGTCAAAATGTGCACTCTTGTTCGTTAATTACGACATTCTCCAGGCAGCCGTAGGCCTACCCTCACTCATTCCCAGATCATAAAATACAAAATGCATAATCATTTTGTCAGTTTTGTATTAAATTTGGTTTAATTGAGGTTTATGGATCCAGGCAAAACCCATATCAAATGTGTTGTTGTTTTTCAACGTAGATATCAATTATCGTGTGTACTTGTTTGCAGCCGTTCCATAAAGCCAGGAGAAATTATGTCACAGAAAGTTAGACTGACGCCGAAATTTCCTGGCAAACGCGAGTTCATTGCCAACTTCCACTCGGAGCGTCTCGTCGGCATTACCGGCTCTGTCGTGGTGGAGGTTGTCTAGCTGCCATAACCTTCTTCCGTTTCGTCGGCGTCACCGGCTCAGTCGTCGTGAATGTCGTCTAGCGGCCAGAACCTTCTTCCGTCTCGTCGGCATCACCGGCTCGGTCGTCGTGGTTGTCGTTGAGCGGCCAGAACCTTCTTCTGTCTCGCCGGCGTCACCGGCTCAGTCGTCGTGGATGTTGTCTAACGGCCAGAACTTTCTATGGATGAAATAGTCTCGCCTCTGCAATCTCTTGCGCGAAGTAGCTTGCCAACTGTCGCATTCTGTCAATGCTTGCTAATTTAGAAGTATACAAGCAGTACACAATAGCGTTGCGTGTGCCTATGCCCTGAACCAAAGGCTGCAGTGTACAGACAGCAGGGTGCGGTGGTGGAAGTGTTGTTTCAATAGCAACAAACAAACCATATTTCGTTAATGCAAGAACAAGTTTGGTTCTGGTATTTTTGTAATTTTGAAACCTGCATTTTATAATTACTGGTTGGTATAAACCATGAAATGCATGAACACAATAACTGCCGCCTTTCTGCGACGACTTGTGTGTACATCATTAACAATCCGCGGCTTCCTGTCTTGAAACCGTGGCATGCTACTGCAGCATCTCACATGTTGTACGTCTGGATTTGTATTAACATTAGGTATGCAACAGAAAACAAGTTAAGAGAACATGATTCAGTGTGTTTCTGTCCTTCAGTGCTGAGATGTCAGCGACAGCGTCATAACGTATGACAATGCTACGTAGTCTATATCACTTTTCTACTTGCCTTTAATGTTTCATTAGGATAGGCTACGTTTTTGTTTTATTAGTATGCTACACGCATTGTGTAAATGTCGAAATGTCTGTATTACCGCGTGCGTGCGTGCGTGCGTGCGTGCGCGTGCGTGCGTGCGTGCGTGCGTGCGTGCGTGCGTGCGAGTGAGGTGTGCGTAGTTGCTAAGAGTATGTTCACGTGTGACGTCTCTGCCATTTGTTGTGCGTGCATCAAGCTAGGAGTAAACTGCAGATTAGACTTATATCATAAGTAAAGCCTTGTTATAGTGGTGGTAATACATAGGTATTGAGGGCCGACATACATTGCTGGGTAACAATCTACGCTTTGGTAGAATCGGCGGGCGTTCACTTCAAATGTTCATGCCCGTCCTGGAGGCTGTGAACAATATAACACCAAATAAATATGTGGATACTGATTTATTTCACGAGTAGACCGAGTTCATTGTTTAATTATTACGATTTACCAATGCGACGTTATTAGTTTACGATGAATTATGTGAGATCTTAACATCTACTATTATCCACTGCTGCACGCTTTGTAGACACTCGTTGTTCTCATGTACAAAGTCATCATCCAAGTACCTTGGCATTACCATGCCATCCAAGTACCTTGATGTTACTTTGTTATCCAAATACCTTGGCGTTACCTTATCATCCAAGTACCTTGACGTTACATTGCCATCCAAGTACCTTGATGTTACCTTACCATCCAAATACCTTGACGTTAACTTGTTATACAAGTACTTTGCGTTACCTTGTCATCAAAATACCTTGGCGTTACCTTGTTATCCAAATACCTTGGCGGTACCAGTAGTATATAGGTGACGGAGACACAGGAATACGTGCGCTCCTGCCAGCCATCTGTCAGCCATTTGCCAGCCATGACGTCACGACATGTCTAGCCCGCCGCACACCGCCCGATTGTCTACGTTGCGACGCATCTCGACCATCGCAGCGTAGACAATCGTGCGTAATCGGGGCGGTGTGCGTGTGCTTCACTGCTTACGACTACGATTGCCCAGTCTTACGTCGAGTTGGAGGCAATCGTGGCAATTGAACATGTTCAATCGGCACGACAGTCGTTGACTGGCAATCTTGCACAATCGGGGCGGTGTGCGGCACTTCCCGATTGTGATTTACGAATCGTAAGGAATTAACCAATCAGAGAACTGAAGAGATAATTTGATTCTAGTGAAAATGACTGATTTCTGGTGCGAGATGGTGGATGACGCACTCTTCGATATGTGGCGTGATTAGCCTTGTTTATTCAATAATTCATCTTAGTCGTATTCCAACAGAAATGCAAAAGCAAAGGATTTAGAAGAGATTGCCTCCACACTTGGAACTGGCGGTAAGTAAAAACAATCGCTTCTTTTAATAATTACTTTACCTTTAGTAGGCTATTACCGCCACACATTGCCTACTTCAAACGTTCAGTGTTGTCGAACTTGTTTGTTCCTGCTAATTTTATTATAATGTGAAATCGTCTACGGATTGGAGAGAACGGAACCATAGGCGTAGGTCCTATCACTATCTATGGTTACCCCGGATTGGAGTGAACGGAACCGTAGGCGTAGGTCCTATCACTATCTATGTTTACCCCGTATTGGAGTGAACGGAACCGTAGGCGTAGGTCCTATCACTATCTATGTTTACCCCGTATTGGAGTGAACGGAACCGTAGGCGTAGGTCCTATCATTATCTATGTTTACCCCGTATTGGAGAGAACGGAACCGTAGGCGTAGGTCCTATCACTATCTATGTTTACCCCGTATTGGAGTGAACGGAACCGTAGGCGTAGGTCCTATCACTATCTATGTTTACCCCGTATTGGAGTGAACGGAATCGTAGGCGTAGGTCCTATCACTATCTATGTTTACCCCGTATTGGAGAGAACGGAACCGTAGGCGTAGGTCCTATCGCTATCTATGTTTACCCCGTATTGGAGTGAACTGAACCGTAGGCGTAGGTCCTATCACTATCTATGTTTACCCCGTATTGGAGTGAACGGAACCCGTAGGCGTAGGTCCTATCACTATCTATGTTTACCGCATCGACTGAATTTAATAATATTTCAGAGTTAAACTTAAAGGAGATCTGTTTTAGAATAGTCTGTCCCGGATAGGGTATATTAAAGTGGTCTTACCATGTGCGATTCTGCCTGTATTTATTTGCTGAAATCCGCCTGCGACCAGGCTTAAAATGTCTAGAGTAATTTGGGGTAAGACCACATTTAAATTTTACATAGGCGGCCATTATAACGTTTCCTTCATTTCCTGCAAAATTTGACGAAAAATTGTCTTGAAAATTTCACAGCATATTTATCCTCCATTGACACAAGTGCTGTGGAAAACTCGTAAAATTCTCATACCTCAGTTTTCAGAAAAATCCACCCAAACCTGACACCCCTCAATTTCGCCCCAATCTGATGACGGATTTTGAAATATTGGTGCGTTCTACAAAATAGCCACTGTGCGAATACGCGAGCGACTAGCGTATGTTTATTGCTACCTCGTGAAAGATCTAATGCAGTAGTACATTCAGTATTCACTGGACTGACATGAGCCATGCCAAAGTGCTCGAAAAAAATTCACACATGACACCAAAACGGTGTTTTCAAGGGCACTCTTTCGGTGGGTAATGGCGGACGAATCCTTAATGTGGTCTTACCCCAGTAATAGCGGTGGTGTACCGCGCATGGTTTCCGTTTTTCCGTTGAGCAAAGAGCAAGATCAAAGTACCCGGATGTAGGTCAAGGTCAAATGTCATGGTCAATGTCACGTGACCCGGATATAGGTCAAGGTCAAAGGTCAAATTCAAGTACCGGATGTAGGTCAAGATCAAAAAGGTCAAGGTCATGTGGCGCCTCCCCTACCGGATAGTTGGCGAACTAAAAATGGAACTAAAATAGCGCCCCTGGCGGATAGTTGGTGAAGTAAAATATTTTCTTCCAAAACCAGAACAGCGCCGCCTAGCGGATATATCATGAACTAAAACAGCGCCACCTGGCGAAATTTTTTCGGGACTAAAATAGTTTGACCAGTAGCGCTCCTATCGAAATTTTTGGAACTAAAATAGTTAGGCCCGCAGCGCCCCCTAGCGGATTTTTAGTGACATGACTATGCAAGTGGTGCCACCTGACGGACAAGTTGTAAACTAAATGTTCGAGTAATGCCCAAATTCGTGTCTCTTGCACGCTTGCGTGCAATGGAGCCCCCTGACGGATAGTTCAAGAACTAAAACATCATCCCCTAGTGGACAAGTGAGCGAACCACATATGAGTACTGCAAATATTCGAGTCTCTTGCACTTTCCCGCCAATTATGCAAATGAGTTGAAGGGATTTTGCTCCCGGAAGTGCAATTGACCAATCACGGGCGTGGCTAGTTATGCAAATGAGCTTGGAAAAGTATTTCCCATGTTAAAGCATAGGGAATTTTTACCATGTTAAAGCATAGGGATTTCATCATCAACTGAAAGGACCCCTGTTAAATAAGTTGTAAACTAAATAACTACTCAGCAGTCCGCGCTTGTGTACAGTCTACACATCACACGAGACTATGGCCGAGATATGTCACGAGACTACGACGAGACAAGAGACGAGACTATGGACGAGATACACCACAATAGACGGGTTATCGCGTGAGATTCCACCACCACCACCACAATTCCACCACAATAGACGGGTTATCGCGTGAGATTCCACCACCACCACCACAATTCCACCACAATAGACGGGTTATCGCGTGAGATTCCACCACCACCACCACAATTCCACCACAATAGACGGGTTATCGCGTGAGATTCCACCACCACCACCACCACAATTCCACCACAATAGACGGGTTATCGCGAGAGA
Source organism: Paraescarpia echinospica (assembly GCA_020002185.1). Lineage (NCBI taxonomy): Eukaryota > Metazoa > Annelida > Polychaeta > Sabellida > Siboglinidae > Paraescarpia > Paraescarpia echinospica. The sequence goes on from CM034531.1 coordinate 37,182,263, forward strand.
TTCCACCACCACCACCTCACTCACTCACTCACCCTTCGTATCTGTTCACTCACTCACTCACTCACTCACCTTTCGTATCTGTTCACTCACTCACTCACTCACGCACTCATTACACTATGCTTTCACCAACACGCTGCACAAACATCACACGAGAGTACCGACGAGACAAGAGATGAGACTATGACCGAGATATATCACGAGACTACGGATGTCACATCACACGAGACTACGGATGACACATCACACGAGAGTACCGACGAGACAATGTCCGAGATATATCACGAGACTACGGATGATACATCACACGATACTACGAGTGGTGTGTCTAATGTTCACGAGACTTGGGATGACACATCACACGAGAGTACGGACGAGACAAGAGATATGCTACGAGACTACGGATGACACATCACACGAGACTACGGATGTCACATCACACGAGAGTACGGACGAGACAAGAGACGAGACTTCACTCACTCATTCACTCACTCACTCACCCTTCGTGTCTGTTCACTCACTCACTCACTCACTCACTCACTCACTCACTCACTCACTCACTCACTCACTCACTCACTCACTCACTCACTCACTCACTCACTCACTCACTCACTCACTCACTCACTCACTCACTCACTCACTCACTCACTCACTCACTCACTCCCTCACTCACTCACTCACTCACTCACTCCCTCACTCACTCACTCACTCACTCACTCACTCACTCACTCACTCACTCACTCACTCACTCACTCACTCACTCACTCACTCACTCACTCACTCACTCACTCACCCTGCGTATATGTTCACTCACTCACTCACTCGCGTGTGAGAGAGAGAGAGAGAAAGTGTGTGTGTGTGTGTGTGTGAGAGAGAGAGAGAGAGAGAGAGAGTGATTATCCACTAGGGGGCGCTACACCGGAAGTGACGTCGTACCGGAAGTTACTTGACTGTCATGGCAGCCTCTACTAGGGACGACACGTCGGAAGTGACGTCGCACCGGAAGTTACTTGACTGTCATGGCGGCCTCTACGCTTCCGGTATTCCCAAAGAATATGTGTGTCAACGAATAGAGAACTATCATGTTCGGTAGATGACAATACTCTGACTAATTACATTGGTGTCCGTTGAGTGGCGTTGGGAACCGTGATGGTCACCTCTTTGAATGAAGTTCTGTCAGGTGGTTGTCCTTACATGTTATTGACATAGTCGTTTTCGGTCATAGCAGTTTTCATTCAGTATATCTCTTGTCTCGTCCGTACTCTCGTGTGATGTGACATCCGTAGTCTCGTGTGATGTGTCTCGTAGTATATCTCTTGTCTCATCCGTACTCTCGTGTGATGTGTCATCCGTAGTCTCGTGTGATGTGACATCCGTAGTCTCGTAACATATCTCGGCCATAGTCTCGTCTCTTGTCTCGTCGGTACTCTCGTGTGATGTTACATTCGTAGTCTCGTGTGAGGTGTCATCCGTAGTCTCGTGATATATCTCGGACATTGTCTCGTCGATACTCTCGTGTGATGTGTCATCCGTAGTCTCATGTGATGTGACATCCGTAGTCTCGTAACATATCTCGGCCATAGTCTCGTCTCTTGTCTCGTCGGTACTCTCGTGTGACGTGTCATCCGTGTGATGTGTCATCCGAAGTCTAGTGTGATGTGTCTAGTTGATCTAAGTTCAATTCGTGACACGTGTTGGTTAAAGCATGGTGTTTCGTTTTCGTGACACGTGTTGGTCAAAGCATAGTGTTTCGTTTGTCCAACTAGTTGGTCTGAGTACATTAACATCTCTGTACTGAACTACACAGACATGAGTGGTTAACATATCTGTACTGAACTACACAGACATAAGTGGCTATCATCTCTACTGAACTACACAGACATAAGTGGCTATCATCTCTACTGAACTACACATACATACTTGTGAAGTGTAAGACTATTAGTAAGGTTCCCAACATATGCTTTGTATTATACTATGAAAAAGACACAAGATGAGGTTTGCACAGTTTATTCGTGAACAACACAAACGTATTTACATGTCATCAGAGACTAGACTAGACATTGATACAGAGTCTTGCAAAGTTTAATCGTGTACAAGACAATACCACACCTCACTACTTCAGTCTTGCCTGCCATACGGCGAAGAGCCCTTGTGGGTCCAACAAAGTCGGTTCGGATACTCGGTTGTGGTATTGTTCCAGACAGTCAACCAGTTCAAACCAGTTTGCAAACAGGCAACCATTTGATTACAACACAAACGTATTTACATGTCACACTCCATAACTAAAAGAACCAGAGATATTGATACAGAGTCTTGCAAAGTTTAATCGTGTACAAGACAAAAGAAAGTTCTTTACAGGTCACCCTCCATTACTGCCAGAACCATATGTTTCATAGTGTTTCGCCACTGTTTCGAAACAGATTCTTGCAACCAAGTATTGATATTACACAACTGTTCGACTGTCACGTCGGATAGCTTCACACCTGCGTCTAACAAAAACATTCAAACAGTCTTTCACCAACTAGTTGTTCAAAGTTCATGGACGGGATGTATGACCGGTTGACAGATGGTGATGCTGAAGATGACGGTGACCGTCGACGTTTTCGTGGCACAGAGGTAGTTGAAACACTGTCAGCAGCAGCGATGCACTCCTTTTCTTGTCGCTGAAACAGTAACGAGATGAGCTTAGTAATGAATGGTCAACTGGTATGTATAAGAAAAAATTTAATATTATGTTCTTTTGAAAATGTTCTAACAAAATAGCATGAATACCATTTGAACACTATGAAAAATTGAAGCTTACTGTTATCTCTTCAAGTTGTTCTTCAAGCTGTTCTTCAAGTTGTTCTTTACGTCGCCGCTGTTTATCTTGCTTCCTTTGATAGCAGCCCTGCTTCACATGAGCGGGCCGATTCCCTTTATACTTGAAGGTACTGCCACACATACAGCAAGTATAACGAGGCAACAGCTTCTGACGCCTCGTCGGAGGTGACGATGTCAGGTTGATGGTTGGGTTGATTGCCGGAGCTGAATGTGGACGGCTGGTAGATGCTTCGAACGGTCGGCTAGTTGGTTCGTCTACGTCGCTGTCGCTGAAGGCTGCAGGCGCATGGTAGTTGGGTGTTTTGAGGTTGGTTCTATCGTGGTACAACGATGATGGTGGTCGGTTGACATCCAGTGACTGCGGTCGGGTGCCAGATGCTTCGAACGGTCGGCAACACGGTTCGTCTACGTCGCTGTCGCTGAAGGCCGCAGGCGTGTGGTAGTTCGGTGTTTTCAACATGACGTTGACCATGGTGTCGTCGTGATACGAATGACAGTTCGATTGGCAAAACACGGCACTTATATAGTTAGTAAATGTGCCGAAAAGTCACGTGGGCGTGCCGAAAGATCACGGATTGTAGAAAATTCAAAAGCACGGACTGCTGAGTAGACTGTACACAAGCGCGGACTGCTGAGTAGTTATATAGTTCACAACTTATCTAACAGGGGTCCTTTCAGTTGATGATGAAATCCCTATGCTTTAACATGGTAAAAATTCCCTATGCTTTAACATGTAAAAAAATTCCCTATGCTTTAACATGGGAAATACTTTTCCAAGCTCATTTGCATAACTAGCCACGCCCACAATGCTCAGCTCGCTCGTGATTGGTCAATTGCACTTCCGGGAGCAAAATCCGTTCAACTCATTTGCATAATTGGCGGGAAAGTGGAAGAGACACGAATATTTGCAGTACTCATATGTGGTTCGCTCACTTGTCCACTAGGGGATGATGTTTGTAGTTCCTGAGCTATCCGTCAGGGGGCTCCATTGCACGCAAGCGTGCGAGACACGAATTTGGGCAGTACTCCTACATTTAGTTCACAACTTGTCCACAAGATGGCACCACTTGCATAGTCAGTCCCAAAAAATTCCGCTAGGGGGCGCTGCGGGTCAATCTATTTTAGTTCCGAAAAAAATCCGATAGGGGCGCTACTGGTCAAACTATTTTAGTTCCAAATAAAATCCCGCCATGTGGCGCTGTTTTAGTTCATGATCCATCCGCTAGGCGGCGCGGTTCTGGTTTTGACGGGACATATTTTAGTTCACCAACTATCCGCCAGGGGGGGGGGGTCGCTATTTTAGTTCACCAACTATCCGCCATGGGTGCTATTTTAGTTCCCAAAATCCGCTATGGTGGCGCTGCGGATCACCATATTTTAGTTCCAAAAAAATTCGCCAGGGGGCGCTGTTTTGGTTCACCCCCACCTGCCCGGTAGGCGCCACATGACCTTGACCTACATCCGATACTTGACCTTGACATTTGACCTTGACCTACATCCGGGGCACGTGACCTTGACCTTGACCTACATCCGGGTACTTTGATCATGCTCTTTGCTCAACGGAAAAACGGAAACCATGCGCGGTACACCACCGCTATTACTACTGTCTAGCATCTTTTTAATGACATTTTTCTCTTCACCAGTACGTGCCCTGCAATATATCTTATTGTTCAGAATATAACTCAGAAACAACTGCCAACAAGAATTGACATACTTGTGAAAATATACATATTCATATATGAACCACATATGGATTCCTCAACCTCAAGAGGCGCTAAAATCATGTTCATAAAACGCATACGTACGGCAGCCATCTTGACTTTCAATATGGCCGTCATCTGAGGATACAGTATATGGCGGAAATGATTCATTGACCCTGAAAATATTGGGTTAGACACCAAGAACATGTTTGTATGTTGCTTAGAAGCTGAGTTATCTGGATAATGGATTTCAGTGACGGCCATTTTAAAAATCAAGATGGCGGCTAGGTACCACGTCGATAGCGATAGTACCTAGCTTGAAATTAATCTACATATCATAATCTACATATATGCCAATTTTCATGCTTTTGTTGCACAATCATGTTCCTTAGCCGCTGTACTAATAGACCTCTTCAATGATTCGGCGGTTTTAAACAAGACGAAATTTGTGCTGTTTCCGGGTGAACTAACTAATCAAATTCGAGAACTTCACTCTACATTAACGAAACTGCAAAAGCAGATTGAGGAAAAGGACAATGAGATGCAAAGCCTGGAGGATAAGATTGTCAAACTGGAAGTGCAAATAGATGAAAATGAACAATACAGTCGAAGGGCTAATCTACGAGTGAGTGGTCTAGTCGAAAATGATCAAAGGAAGACCTGGAAGGAAAGGTGATGACATTCTCCAATGAACACGCTCAAAAATGGCCTATCAAGCGAGACAACTGAAAATAGATAACAAAATAAGTGACTGCTGGACATTTAATGGAACTGTACTGATCAATGACAAAAACAATGTCATCCACAAAATGAGTGCCATGATTGTGATCTCCACAAATACTAGTAATGTGCATCATTAACTCTGTGGCCACTCACCCGACTTGGATACTTAAAATACTTCTGCGGTGATAATTCTAAAACAACTGAAGGACAATGAAACTGTGAATGCTGGACATTCAACGGAACTACACTGATCAAGGATAAAAACGCTATCGTCCACAAAATTAGTGCAGTGGTTGACCTCCACAAATGCGAGAAATCTGCATCATTAACATTGTGGGCACTTACCCAGTTTGGACATTTAAAAAACAATGTCGTCCACAAAATGAGTGCCATGATTGATCTCCACAAATACGAGTAATGTGCATCATTATTATTATGTTATTTTAATTATTATTAGTCTCATTATTAAGTTATTTTTATATTGAGTTGTAAAATTATTTTATTGTTTCAAAGCCAATACGACTTTAGTTCACATACATTTTCTTTATATAAAGGGGATTTGCCATGTGTTTTGTGTTACTGTTTATGTGTACTATGTATAACTGTATTTTCATTATTAAAACATGTTCTGTAATTCTGTATCTTTTTGAAATGGTTAACTTGTCTGACCAATATATTTACTCCAGTGATAAACTGTCTGAAGTCAACATTACATCAGGCAGTTAATTATATTGATTTGCTCTCCTTCAACGTACGATTATGTCGCTTAAAACACTTACCACCAGTAGTATTTTATTTATTTTCAAGCATTTTCTCGGGTCATATTTGCGTCAAAATGGCCCCAACTTTCGGGCATTGTTTTCTGGCACGTAGTTTTCTCTTTCTTTTGTATTTATTTTGCTTTTGCTAATTACAAATCATAATAATATTATGTGTATTAGTACTCGTGTGTATCACTTTGCTATACAGGCAGTTCTTGTTCTGTTAATATGTTTTGGAAAGATTGAAGGCTCTCTGTTTATAAGACCGGTCCGGATACGTCAGGTCACGACACGTCTTGTTCATAGTGTTTTTGGTTTTTCTAAATATTTCTGGTCTGTTTATTATTATTGTTGCAAAAACATGCATTTCTTGTATGATAATAAATATGGTGACATGCTACACATCATTGAGATTACTAACTTCCTACTGCTATGATAAAATAAGGCTTTTTGTTTACAGTGGACAGTCGGCCGTTACTGGATATGTTTTAATCATAATTATTAATTTAAATGATGTCAGCTAACGAATAATTTCCATAATTTCAAGGAAGTACTAAAGTATTTTCTTTATTTAATGTATTACAGCTAAATAAGGCAGTTGATGACGATTTTCAACCAATACGTCATTCCACATATTATGATCTTGACAATTTTAAACTACTAGCAGAAACACAGAACGAATGGTTTGGTATGCTAAGTTCTAGCAAAGAATCTATAAATGCAAAATTTAACGAAATTGAAGCTTTCTTAGAGGAACTTAACCAGACAAAAATAAAATGTAGTTTAGTGTTTTCAAGAAAGCTGGCTTTCCGACAACGATGATTTATCACACCTACAATTTAGGCATTTAGCAATAAAGGCGGGCTAGTCATTTATTTAAACAACATATTCGGCTTCAGTGTAATCCTGTCTCTAAATCAGTTTCAACACTGGGAAGGACAATTTAACAATATAACTGGAGGTGGGCTCTTAAAACATATTATAACTGGAAATATTTATCGACCTCCAAGAGACCTCAATGAAAATTATCAACAGTTTCTTATCATCAATTATCTCATCCTTTGACAAAACAAAATTCGACATCATTATTGCTGGTGATTTCAATATTAACCTTCTTAAAATAAAGAAAGGTTTTTAGTGATTTTTTATTTAATAATATGTTATAGCTTTTACGCCCATATTACACTACCCACAAGATTTTCAAATAATAATGGAACTAACTTGTTTTGTGGATTAACCGATCCTACAATGACTCCGAAATCAGGTATTCTAACGAAACAATTATTGGACCATCAACCATACTTTACCTTTCTAAACACAGTTGCCCACAAAGAATTACCACCTAAATATATTAAAATTAATATATTATAAACAAGAAGCAATTTCCAAATTCATAAAAAAAATCACTCCAACAGAAGAAACTTAATCAATTGCCATCTGCTGACCCAAACATAAATTATGACATTTTATATGAATCAATCAAAGGCGCAAAAATAAAAACATACCATACAAAAACAGTAAAAACTAATACTATAAGCAAAAAATGAACATGGATTACACTTGGGCTGCTCAATTCGATACAATACAGAGACAAGTTATATAAGAAGCTTAAAATGCCTTTGCGTGATTCACCAGAACATTCAACAATTCGGACTAATCTGATATCTTATAACAGCATACATAAAAAAGCACACGGACAGCCAAACAACTGCATTATGAATCTTGTTTTAACAAGTACAAAAATAGGAAAAACATTGGAAACTATCAGTTTCTCTCTTCATTCTGTCTACTACATTCTACAGTCTAGAACACGCGAAAAGAAAACTTTCCCTAAATCCTTTATATATAACGACGAAATTATAACAAACAAGACAGTTATTACAAACACATTTAATAATTTGTTTACCAATATTGGCACAAATTTGGCCAAACAAATCACTGATCCTATTAATTGAAATTACATATACTATCTGAATGAGATAGTATCCAATATAGATACCAATTCACCCACTTTTGAACGTATTGGCGAAGAAACTATAAATTATTATCTAAAACAATATATAATGTGCAACCAAAACAAGTTGTGGGTATGAGGGTATTTCGTCACGAATACTAAAATTAGTTAAACCTGCAGTAATAAAAGCATTAAAGGGAATAAAAACATATATTGCTTGAATTTATGTTATATTACATCCTGCTATCTACTTCCACGTCTACCAAGCAAAAAAATTCGATGAATTAGAAATTCCACATTTTATGCTGTACATCCGGACATTTTCGAATATGCATATTTTTGGCGCGCTTTTCGGGATGCCGAGATGTGACGTCACTTATGACTCAAACTCGCATCTGGCCGACCCTTTCCATGTATTCAGAGCACGTTTACAAGTATAGCTCTTGGGTCGAAACGAGCGTCAGAATGAGTTATTGTGTAATTTTCCGACGTAATACAAACACTAGTCATCATAGAAGAACAAACAGTTATCTTACGGTTCCACATGAATCGAATTTTATTTAAAACAACGTATGCGAATGGGCCTACAAGTCGACTAGGTTTCGCCGAGCTTGGGCTCGTTTTCAGAATAATTATATCGAATGCAACCAACGGGAGATAATCTACACCAATAAACATACATAGCAAACATATATCGTATCCAGCTACAGAAAGTAACTCGTATAATCTCATAATATCACTAGAATATCGATATATGAAGGAGTTGTACAATTTACCATAACAACTTAAATCAGTTAGAGAGTTTCGGCTGGTCCCGCTAGCTCAGTGGGTAGGCGCGTTGGTTAAATGTCATTCATTTTACAGTCGGGCGACGCCGGTTCAATCCTGACAGCATGCAAACTAGATTTTCTTTACACTTTTTTTGTTTATGTTTTCACGAAGTAATATAAACCAAATCATTTAGTATACTATGATGCACTGTTTGTAAATCATTTTTATTTTGTAGTAATTATTTATTCGCCACAAAAATGAAAATATGGTCATTATATAACGATGTTTCTAAATTTTATTTATCCAAACAAATATAATGTAATGGATATCTAATTTATTAATTGTAAATATATTGTACAGTAATATATTGTAATTATATATGTGAAAACAGATTGTGATCTGTCTGGATAAATACAATTTAGAAACTTCGTTTTATATAATGACCATATTTTCATTTTTGTGGCGAATAAATAATTACTACAAAAATAAAAATAAAATATTTACAAACAGTGCATCATAATATACTAAATGATTTGGTTTATATTACTTCGAAAAAACATCAACAAAAAAAGTGTAAAGAAAATCAATAGTTTGCATGCTGTCAGGATTGAACCGGCGTCGCCCGATTGTAAAACAGACGCAAAGGAACCAACGCGTTTACCAACCGAACTATAAAGGCCGACAGAAATTCGCTGACTGATTTCAGTTGTTATGATAAATTGTACAACTCCTCCTTCATACATCGATATTCTAGTGATATTATGAGATTTTACACGTTACTTTCTGTAGCTGGATACGATATATGTTTGCTACGTACGCATATTGGTGTACATTATCTCCCGTTGGTTGCATTCGATATAATTATTCTGAAAACGAGCCCAGGGCCAAGCTCGGCGAAACCTAGTCGACTTGTAGGCTCATTCGCATTCATTGTTTTGAATAAAATTGAATTCATGTGGAACAGTAAGATAACGGCTTGTTCCTCTATGATGACTAGTGTTTGTATTACATCGGATTATTGCATAACAACTCATTCTGACGCTCGTTTCGACCCCAACATTATCCATGTAAACATGCTCTGAATGCATAGAAAGGGTCGGCTTGCTGCGAGTGTGAGTCATGTGTGACGTTAAGATACCACGTGATCGCCTAGCTCATTAAATTTTTATTTTCCGCGGGAATCGCTACACAGACGGGTTTAAAATCGAATTTATGCTACAAATGTATTTTTCTGTATTCTTTAAATGTTCTCGAATGTTACATGCAATATTAAACTTTCTGTACACATGGAAAACGGATTTTAGCTAATGCCTTGTTTTTATTTCCTTTAACACTAATTACAAATCAAATACTAGCTACTGGTATCTTCCCTGATAATCTTAAAATCGGTAAAGTAATTCAAATTTTTAAAAAGATGACGATATCCAATTCAGTAATTACACACTAATATCACTCTTACTAGTTATATCAAAAGTAGTTGAAAAGATAATTTACAACCAGCTAGATTCATTTTTCAAGACGCAATATCTCTTGTTCGAAAACCAATGTGGATTTAAAACGGAACATAGCACTGAATTAGCTGCCCTCGAATTAACCAATCCGATAATGACACACATGGACAGAAATTAAATTCTCATAAATATTTATCTGGACCTTTCCAAAGCTTTCGATACCCTGGATCATAAGATATTACTAGTTACTAGAAATTATCTGACAAATAGAAACAATATGTTGAAATAGAGGATGTAAAATCAGAAATGCCTAATATGTCAACAGGCGTACCCCAAGGCTCGATTTTAGGCCCATTGTTGTTTATTATATACATTACTGACTTTGCCAAGGCCAAGCAAAAGTTTAATTTCATAAAGTATGCCGATGATACCACCCTGTCAAGTACTCTTGACTCATTGTCAACGTGTGAAAGAATTGGAAACGTAGAATTTGCTATAAACATAGAACTAAACAAAATTAGTGAATGGTTAAAACTTAACAAATTATCTCTTAACCTAAACAAAACCAAATATTTACTCTTGAAAACAGCTAGAAGAAAAAGCGTGACTTACCCATTACTAACCATAAATAACACCACTATTGATAGGGTGACAGAATTTAACTTTCTTGGAATAACGTTTAATAAACAATGTGACTGGAAAAATCACATTGAAAAAGTTTCAAATAGGTTTTCAAGGACGCCAAGTGTCTTAAATAGAATAAAATGGTTATTACTTCTACATATAAAGATCGTATTGTACAACACACTAGTATTGCCACATATAACCTACGGCGTTACCGCTTGAGGTTACAAATGTGACAGAATTAAGAAACTTCAAAAGAAACTTGTCCGAATTATTAGTGTAAGCAAATATAATGCTCACACTGAACCACTGTATAAAAGTTTTAAATTATTAAAAATAGAACACATATTAAAATCGCAATTACTAAAATTGTATTATAAATTCGCACATAATAAACTTCCTGTTTACCTTAAAAATTTGCCGCTTCATCAGAACGACAGCAATCACAATTTCAACACACGTGGACAATACAATATATATATACGATCAGGGTACAGCACGAATTTGCGAAAGAAAGTCTCAGATAAAGTCTCAGATACACCTTGCCGCATACTAACAATAATGCACCTGATTTAATAACATTTAAAATCTACACGCACAACTTACACGGGTTTGCAATATATGTTAAACATAATTATTTGCAGACTTATTTACCTCTATGTACATTACGAAATTGTTACATTTGTCTTTATGAGTGAACATCAACTATAAATAAGCTTTTATGTGTACCTCTTTGGATGAATAGCCAATCGTTCAAAATCATGTTTAATGTCATGTTCTAAGTTTCGTTTGACTTACTCTGTTAACCGATTTACAATTTCTACATTTTTTTATACACCATGATTTGTCATCAATATAACTGGTGACTCCCATGAGAGCGGCTTTTTTAACCTTAGTGAGAGTCTCCCTGACCCACAAGTGATAATTTGTATACTATGTGATTATAATATTTATGCTTTTACATAATCACTTATTGAGTGACATGTATATGGGAGTAGTTTATGGGTCCATCCTAATCGTTAATTCCGGCGGGGCCGGGGCACGCATGGTGAAATTCTTAGATGACGGCTGTCATTGTGGTCACGTGACCTACCCCCTGGCGGAAAGAAGTGCAAGTAGTGCCACCTGGTGGAATGTTATGGAGGTTGTGCCTCCTGCGGGTAGGTGGGACATCTGGTGACGCGGGCGGGTTGGGCGGGCTGATAGCGAGGTGTGTGTGTATGAATGCGCGTGCATGAAATAACGAACGACTGTTCCGTGGATCTAACATTATACTGTCGATTCGTTACGGTCTACCTCCTTTATTAAAGACTGTCCCATTCTGATGTCTTCCGTCCTTTTGACGGTGGCGTGGGTAGGGCGGACGGGTCCATTCGTCGACGCGCGAGGGGTGTCCACTGCCGCGTTCGTCGTGCTCTACCGAGCGATCGTGTGGTTACTGCCGCCACTGCACTCTTCATTTGTGCCTGTTGAAGGTGTAGTTTCCTAGCCTCGTTATCCATCAATTCCATGGGTAGATTGATGTCACCGAGTTGGCGCGTCGAATCGCCGGTGGTCTTTCTCGCGCGCAATAGATCGTTCACGAGATCTACCACGTTACTTCCGGATATCGCTACTCCTTCGTGGATGAGCTCTCCGCGCGCGCTCCACGCGACGTCTCGTTGGAGAAGTTCCATCAGTCGTCTTGCTTTGTGTCGTAGCGCCTAGGGGACGCTAACGACGACTTCCGCTTCTATACCTATCAACCCCGCCTCCGGTATAGCGTCGCCGTGGCCACTGGGGAACTTTGTGAGTGTGTACCTTTGTTCACCGCCACCACGCGTACCGGTTCTTGTATGCGTCGATCAGCCAACGATGTACCGTTGCAACACTTGATTGTACATGACGACCTTGTCTCCGTCAGTGAGATCGCGTCAGTCGAGTATGACTTTCATCTCGTCGTCGAGAACGTGCACCTTGCGTCTTAGGATATCCGTCGATGGTGGTGGTAAGCGAAGACTATCCAACAGCCGTGGATCTACCAAGGCCATCTTCCATGCGTGTTCCATCGTCTTCTTCTTGAGTGGTGCTAGCAAAGCCGACAGGAAACCGCTGGTCTGTCCCTCGCCGACCTGGTTACCCTGATGCAAGATGCGACGTCTCCTAGCCGCCGGCACGCCTCTCCGACCCCACTAGCGCAGTTTTATTTTGTACTTACTCAAACGTCGCCTCTGTACGGTGGTCAAGGGAATGTTCTTTTTCAATATGTTGAATTTAATTTGTTGAAAGCACACTCGGCCAATGCACACAAAAGTTCGGCATCGGCTTTGTTAATGATGTCTCGTCTCGGTTTGGCGCTCTTGTATCTGTTCAGCACCTGAATGCAGAGTATGTGTCTCTTCACGAGCTCGGACATGATGCGACTGAAGAGACGAGGCGCGTGCGCGGTCGTCTTATACCTTGGGTTGGTACACGTACTTAACGGCGTCGTCCGGAAAGACGACCGTGCGCTGACGCATGTCTTCGGGCCTGCCCTGTTTCAGATCGATCAAGAGTTAGGCGTACGGTGACGGCGTGGCGTCTTTGAATGCGTCCTGTGCAAACTTTAGGGAACCCGGATACATATGTCGCGCCAATTGACCTATCTGCTACGCGTCGCGAGAATTTTTGAAGACCACCGTGTATTGCGCGTTTAGACTGATCGTGCGACTCTCCTTGTTTTTAGGAATCAGGTTCTGCACGAGATACAGTATGGGCGTGTTCTGGTGATGACTCTTTTTCGTGAACAAGGTCGTGACCCGGTCGTTCGTTTCCGCCATCAGAACGTCTATGACCCCGAGATTTTTCGTCGATGCATCGAACGCGCCGCACGGCAACCATTCCTCCAAGTGTATCAAGTCGTCGTCTACAAAGGCGTAAGCGCTCTGCCATTCTGCATAACACCCCGTGATCTTCTCGGGAGGCGGATAGATCATCGTTGCGGCGTGACGTAGCATGCGCGTCACAAACGTGCTCTTACCATACCACGTGGGACCCGCGACAATGCAGGTGAACGGATGTTTCCATCGCGTATCCATGATTGCGTGACGTCGTGTACTAGAAATAGGTGGTCATGTTCGACAATGTCGCGTTGGTCGTGACTTTAGATACGACAATACCTCCACCACACGAGGAGCGAAGGGGAACGTACAACAAGACGTACAAGACTGTCAGGTACACCCCGACTGTAGCTAGTACCACTACTCCTAAGATCGTTCGCGTCCCAGACATGGTATTCTATGACGATCGATTGCGTGACATCTGTCTAAATACTGTTATTTCTTTTTGGTCTACTGTCTGCTTACTAACCGCGTGACAGCTAGAGGTGCCTCTAAGTCCAACTGGCTGGCAGGGCCGCGTTTCCTCTTTGTGTCAGCAGTGTTTCGGCGTAGACTAACACTGCAATCGATCGTTACACGTTCACCGGACCCGTGGTGACTCCGTCCTCGTGAACCACACGCTTGGCGTAGAATTAGGTCAAAGCCGCACGTTCTTGGATGTACGTCAGCACGGACGAGTGATTCACCCGGAATCGCGGTTCTATCCGCTTCCGCTCCGTCGATTCGTCAGCACGTCCGGGAACGCCTGCTTGTCGATGGTGCTGTATTTGTCGACGGGTCCCGAACAATAGTAGGTCTTGCTGTACAGACCCAGGAAAAAAATCGCCGGACCATTCGACCTTCAAGAGTCTTGGTGTTCTCTTGTCTTACGCCTTGCTTCGCCTTGCAATACGTCTCGGTGCCACGCCACGGACGTCCGGCCAGTCGACAGTGCACGTACTCGCTCTGGTGATCGGCACAACATTCGGACGGTAGCCATTCGGAGCGGTGATGAAAGTAGTGTTCTCGCAGTGCCGGAGTCAGGAGGTCGTCGACGGAATCTCCAGCCAGAGCAAAGTAGGCGCTGTCCGTGTCGATTTCGCAGTACTCGAACAGTGGACGTTCCACGTACCTGTCCATGAAATCATAGTAGAACTCCAACTTGCGCAGTTTTGCCCACTGCAACACGAAGAAACCCACGTGTACAGGCAAGGCGTACTTGACGCTGCTCTTGTGCATCTCGATCTCGTACGCATCGTCGGTGACGACGCCGAGCTGTCAGAAGCGACAATCGTTGATCATGATCGACGCCCTCTTCTCCGTGCAGTAGGTGACGTCACAGGCCTATTGACGATGGTGATACATTTCCAATACGAATAATTCCCCATCAACTTATTGGTGTCCGCGATCATGGCCGTGTCGGAGCGAACGTCTCCCTAGCGACGTGCTGCGGACACTGTCTCGCCGAATCGACGAAAGGAGGCGACCGGTGTATACTCGATGACCTGGTAGACGTGAGTCACCTCGAGTCCGTGCTCGAGGTACCATCGCAAGAGAGGTGTGGCGAGCAAGATATTATGTCCACGATAACTTCCGATGAGTAGGCGGCGCGGGGTTGCCATAATGTCGTGTTCTTCGGCGTATCGGCATATGAACTGTCCGAGGTCATCGCGGGTCATGTGAATGTTCTTGAAAATGGGCTGCATCTCGGCAAAGTGTGAGCGCGATTCTTCCGGTACACGAATGTAGCATTGAATCATTCCGAACACTGTGCTGTTGCGTACGCCTCTCAGGATCTGTTGTGACGTCATCTTCCATCGCACGTGTCGACGGCGGGGAACGGTGGTGTCCAGAAACAGTTTCACACACGGATCGCGTCTCTTTTCTTTCCACTCGCATTCCCACAGCTCGACGACCTTGACAAAGTGTCGAAGGTAGGATGTGTTCTTTCTCGTTCCGGCAAGCAGTTGAGCCAGGGGTTTCCCGTTGACCTCGTTGACCTCTCGACGGGTACACGGACATCCATGGTTGTAGCGTGAAACTGATAGGCAGTCTTTGTTTCGCTGCAGTTTGCCGATTCTCTTCTCTCGCCCGTTGGATTGATGTCGTATAGCACGTCCGGTATGTTCTGACTCCCACGTCAGCCATTCCGCATCCATCTGTCCGGTCGGCTGGGCCGCTTCGGGTCGGAATTCCTTCTCCTCCCGTCGTCGCGTGTACCATCGTCGGCGTGTGTTGCAATAGGGACCAGAGGTAGAAAGCATTCGCATCATAACCAACTGTGGATTTACACGTTCGAGCTGCTGCGCTGTAGTCGTTCCGACGTATCTTCTTGACTCCTTTCTCGTGAGGTCTGGTGAAGATGAGTGACGCCCCTCCGACGATGTTATCTCTGACCAGCTGTTGGAGATCCTTGTTCGTCTCGTTGAAGAGCGTAAAGAAGGTCTTCTCAGGAACATAGTTTAACAGGTAGGTCAAGGTCAAACCGGATATACTGATGCCTTGTTTGAACATGTCGAGACCGCGTTGCCGGTAGAAGGCAAGCTGTTTATTGGTGGCTTCCAAGAACGGTACGTCGTCCCTGTTGTTGTACCAGACGAGAAAGTCCCGGAACATCTTCATGTCGTTGTCTCGCCACGCCTCTTGACAACGGGTGTAGTCGTCGTCGGACATACCTTCGTTCTTCAGTTGACTGAAGAAGGCCTCTTTGGGAGGCAGAGCGGTGTCGTCGAGTCTCTCCAAGATGTCCATGTATTCGTACAGAAAATGACCTTTCGTGATCTCGCAACCGTACGCTTTCAAGTACTTATTGTACGAGAATGCCGGTGCGATGTCATGTGTCATATCGAGGAATTTCAGGTCATCTGTCGATAGACACATAAAGGTGTTTTTACGTTTAATCACAAAAATCGCGCCGACACCTCGTTGACTTCCTCATCCTCCTCCTCCTCCTCTGTTTCTTTCGTGGATAAGAAGTAGGGCACCAGGAACTGTTTGACGACTTTGAGATCGTACCTGCCCGAGTTGAATCCGATGATAGGCAACTGATAAAGCCAACCGTGCAATTGACCCATGAGCGATTTGTAGGGGTTGGTCGGTTTTTTGTTACGATTCTTTGTCCTCCACCTGTGCATATACCTCCCGTTCGTCCCAGCTCGCCTTCTCTTCCGCGAGTTGGTGAAACACGCTCTCGTAATCTGCTTCGTAGGCGGCATAGCTGATGGATTGAAGGATAGACATCATGTCGGACACCAACTTGTTGCTATCACCATCCTTGATGAGACATCGCACTTGTTCGAATCCGGGAACGTTACTCGCCTGAGACACACTCAACGGCACGTGACGAGCCACCCAGTGGACCTTGGCACTATCCATGGGAAGTTGTGTCAAAGTCGAAGGTGGCATCTATCATGCCACCTTCGAGGTAGTAGCGCAGCCACTCGGGAAGGAACTCGAATAATTTCGTTGTCCAAACGCTGGAACCCTGTCGGAGACGGATGGTAGATGCCGCCGGGATAGATCCTTTGCAAGCCTCCCGTACACTTGTGCTCATGCCTCTCTAGTTTGGATGCGTATTTCCATAACGAATCGCCACACTTCCTACATCGATAAGAGTGACAGTACATGTTCACGTCTTGTATATATGAACAGTGTGTCTCGTGGAGATTGATGTACAACGTGTCGGGATTGTGACACAATGAACGACGGACTAGTTCGGCAGTCACCTATCCGCCTTCTTCCTCCAGTTCGACGAGTGAATATACGCACACGTTGGTCTCAAAGGTGGTCTCTACACGATAGAGGTCGTCCATCGTCACCCCGCCAAAGTCTTTCATGGCCACACCGTCTCGATCGTAAGCTTCGTACAGCGCCTTCACAGTGGGTTACAGTCGACGTCGGCCACAGCCGCGATACAGAACCAGACAGCGGAAGAGAGAGATTGTCGGGGTACCTCTTGTTATTATAACTGTCCCTTTCCAGTGAGATGATGGCTATGTTCTTCTTGGTGTACTACGGAAATGTGACGCCCACGCATCCTATCGGATGATTTACGATGCGGTTGACGAAGAATGTGACATTCGTGACAACCTCGGATACCTATTGACTGTCCGGAAGTTGATTGATGACCCACTGGAAGACGTCTGTTTCTTGGATACGCTCCAGAAATGCCTCAGTCTTCGGAGTTGGTAATAATATTCGGTTCATCCAGGTAACGACCACAACAGTTGCAGTACGAATGATAGTACCTGAACCTTCCCGTGATCTTGTTCCTCAATATGAATCTGTAACTGAGGCTAATCTTGAACGCACGCGTCTGTTCGCGGAACATGGTTTTCAGTGATGGTTCTAGAACAGAACGGTCCGGTGTCGACACTCTGTAATTGTATCTGGATTTAACAGGTCCTCTGGTCACGTGGGTTCGAATGGCCGACCAGTGGTCTCGAACGACATCTCGCAGCTCCCTGGACAGAGTGTCGCGAAGGGGATTCGTAGTAGCGGATGAATGGGATTGACGACGTCGTTGTTGCTCACACGCAGTCGCTTTTTGTATCTCGTTCGCTTGGGTAACGGTGGGTTGGTGGCCTCTTCTCGTCTGCTGCATACCGTCTTGATATGACGTAGCAAGTGATTTATCTGGCGCATTCTCACATCGGTGTGTATCGCTTTTCTGTGATGGTACCCTGCTGAATACCCTCCTCCTCATGTGACGTAACAAGTGATACTGTCTCGCGAAGTCTCTTGCGCATATCGGACAGCAATGCATAGTGAGTGAGTGGATAGACGGTGATGAATGTGTCAGTTGTTTGTGACGTTGTAAGTCATCGTAGGTATCGAGGACGATGCCGCAGTGCTGACAGGCGTGTTGTTTCATCGTGACTATCTACAAGTGAAGGGTGAGGGATCTTTGCATTTTATTGTATATCAAACACTGAGTGACATCACGGTTTGATGTAGGAGACTCAAGTAACGCCGGTGGATGGAGGGGCGGTGTGGCTACGTGTGCGCTATACAGCAGTGACTGTGAACTGTTGGATGTGAGTGACATGTCAGCAAACTCAGGTAACATGGATGGATATCAGCGTGAGATCGTGGGTGTGTGGCTACTTATGACCCAACGATTATACACTGTTTTATGTGAATGACATGTCAGCATACTCAGGTAGGCGTGTGCTTAGAGTGATATACAGCGTACGTTTGCGCGTGTATCTAAGGTACCAGCAGAGGAATAGTGCGCGCGTGTGACTAAAAGACATGTACTTGTGTGCAAACAGAGAGAGGGATAGTGCGCGCGTGTGACTAAAAGACATGTACCTGTGTGCAAACAGAGAGAGGAATAGTGCGTGCGTGTGACTAAAAGACATATACCTGTGTGCAAACGACAGAGGAATAGTGCGTGCGTGTGCGTGGAATATACCACGATGTCACTCTTCGATGTGAAAGGTCAACGAACAATTCAGAACGCGATTACATGTACTTTTATTACACGACCAATTCCAATAAGCAACTTGCAATATATAATATTAATCAAATATGTAATATAATCAATCATTTCACTGAAGGCTCTACTACTACTACTGCTGCTTACTAACTTTGTGACAACTCGGGGTGCCCCTAAGTCCAACTGACGTAGGACCGCGTTTCCCATTTGTGTCAGCAGTTTTCGGCATAAGTCCAACGGACTTCTTTTATTATATGTCAACGTTCATGTCTCTGCCGAGTGTGTTCATTATATAATTTACATGTTTATCTTGGATAATATGGCGAGCTACTTCTTGACAGGCGTTCCGCACGGCTTCTTCGAGCGTACACGATGTCGATGCGTAGATCACGTTGGACAATTGTTCCATCACTCGCACTAGCCCAAGGCCATCACACCTAGGAAACTGGCCCAGATAATGTGTCAGTCGGAACTTAGAGCGAGTGAAGGACTATTGCCGTGGTGGGGCGAGTACGTGACGTATGGCGCTCTTCGTGTAATAGTTTCAGGAGGGTTCGTCTTAAAGATGTCGCCACTCTCCTTTGTGGCACTTTTTTCATCGGCCCCCACGAGTCGTTGTAAGCATGACGTATTCGCTCTAACCCACTATCACCAGCACCATCTCTCTGTTGAACACACAACAATTCACCGTGAGTATAAGTGACACTTTTTTACTTACTGACATTTTCTTCGAGAACCGATATACCGCGACTGCACAGGATCTCTTTCACTCGAGGTATCGTCTCACGCATCTATGTCGGCGCCAGTGTTTCGTGAGTGAAACTGGACATTACCCAATTCAAGTTATTGAAAATATTATGGCGCGAAACCCTATACATATCTTCGAGTTCGTCTTCAAACAGGCGACACAGTTCATTCGACACGTAGCGAACACAGGCATTGGTCATGGTTTTGAAAAAATATGTCTCGATCCTTCATATGTTCCGATCGATTTTGAATTTCGTTCACCTTCATCACACTTGCCTGTAAGTCGCTATATGTTTCGCTTGGACTCGACCACATACATGTCCCACAAACAATGGCACTTGCCTCGTCTTCGGATATATTCGAGTAGCTCAGTCGCCTTTTGACACCTTTGTTCGCTAGGGGAGATTGATCGGGCGATATAGTACTCGTCTCCGTCCCCGCCGTTTCCTCGATATCGGCTAGCCAAGTGAACACACGTTCGGTCGATGACGACAAACAGACGAACATAATTACGACTCGATCACTTCCAGTGACGATACAGAATAATTATCGTAACCCGCTTTCATTGTCTTTCTTATGGTCACCCTGACCTGTTGGTTGCGTAGGACATTCAACGCCTGGTAGCGTTCTTCATCCGTTTTCAATGACATGTAGTCGCATGTTGAAAACCCGCCTAACACCCACTGGACTACACGATCAACCCCCGTGACCTAAAGTTCGGTGCCTTCACGATCGGCCAGGAGCATGCCCATCGCGTATTTGTATAGAACCACCCACTTTTGTCGCCCATAGATCGGACAAGTACTCACGATGTGGTGAGCTTTCACTTCAATGACAGCTTTGCAGTTACAAACACGACAGGCTGGGTAACACACGTACTTTGCAGGCATAGCGCACGTTACGCGAGTCGTTGGGAGATAAAATATATAGTTTAACAAGATTTAACAAGATTGCCACCCAGAGAATTAACTCTAGGTGGCAGGTGGACAAGGAAGCCCTTTGGCTTATCGAGAGTCCGACCCTTTTATCTATGTGTATCCCGCCCGTCTGAGGTATGTGTCGATTTTATTTTTAAACATATTCACGCTACTAGCACCCACACAATCAGCAGGTAATCTGTTCCATTCATTTACAGTCCTTTGTGAAAATGAAAACTTTCTTATATCCAATCTACTCTGCTCCTTTGCCAATGTAAGTTCATGTCCTCTAGTCCTTCTATCTTTCTTAACTGAGAAAAAAATATTTCTATCAATATTTTCATAACCCTTCAATATTTTAAACACTTCTATCTGATCTCCTCTCAATCTCCTGGTCTCTAGTGTTGTTAAACCGCATTTTTTTAGGCGTATTTCGTAACTAAGATCCCTCAGTTTTGGTATCATTTTAGTTGCTCTCCTCTGCACTCTTTCTAGCATATCTATGTCCTTCCTGCGATATGGCCTCCACGCTTGAATACAATATTCTAAATGAGGCCTAACTATTGTTTTGTACAGCGGTATTATTAGCTCTTTTTCCTTATACGTTATGTTTCGCCTAATTAATCCAAGGATTTGATTTCCCTTTGAAGCTGCAATTCCGCACTGCTCTGAAACCTTCATATCAGCACTGATGGTTAACCCTAAGTCCTTTTCTTTTAGAGTAGTACTTAGTACAGTACCCCCCATTGTATATTCTACTTCTTCGTTCCCATGTCCTGTGTGGAGGCATTTACATTTCCCAAAATTGAACAGCATTTGCCACTTTTCAGACCATTTGATCAACCTGTCAAGATCATCTTGTAAATGCTGTCTATCTCCATCACTTTTAATCCTTCTAAACACTTTTGTATCATCCGCAAATTTCAACACCTTGCTTATTATTTCATCATCCAAATCGTTGATATATATTAAGAATAATATAGGACCTAATACTGATCCCTGTGGTACCCCACTCAATACTGATTTCCAGTTTGAAGCCTCCCCATCAACTACTACACGTTGTCTTCTGTCAATCAACCATTGTTCTATCCAGTTTATTATACCATTTCCTATGCCATGGGCCTTTAGTTTAAGCAGTAATCTTTGATGTGGTACTTTGTCGAAAGCTTTTTGAAAATCTAAGTAGACGATATCTACTGGTGATCCCTCATCTACCCACTTAGTGATGTCTTCCAAAAAACATAACATATTTGTTAAGCATGACCTCGCTTTAAAAACCATGTTGAGATGGGTTTATCAAGTTTTGTTTAACAAGAAAATCCACCATGTGATCTTTAATTAGTCTTTCTAACAATTTACAAATCACTGATGTTAAACTCACTGGTCTATAGTTCTCTGACTTGTTTCTCGAACCTTTTTGAATAACGGTATAATGTTTGCTTCTTTCCATTCTAAAGGAACCACTCCCTCTTCTAATGACAAATTGAAAACTGTTGCAAGCGGTATGCTAATTTGTTCTACAATTTCCAATAGTAGTTTGGGTGGAATACCATCCACTCCAGGTGATTTATTATCCTTCATAGCCCTTATTTTCTTAGCTACCATTTCCGGGGTTACAATTAATTGTCCTAAGTAGTCTGAATCTGCCCCCTTGAACTTAGCCTCTGGTACTGGCAGTGAACTAATATCTTCCCTGGTAAACACTGAACTAAAGTACTCATTCAGGTCTTCTGCCATTAAGAATCCCTCTGATATTATATTTCCAGCACTATCTTCTAGAGGACCGACCTTATCTTGAACTTTCTGTTTGCTTCGAACATACGCATAAAAACTCTTGCTGTCATGTTTTATATTAATAGCTAATTGTTGTTCATAGCTTCTCTTTGAATTTCTAATTTCAGCTGTAGCTTGGTTAAGTGCTTCTTTATAACTGTTGTAGTCTTCATCATTTCCAGTACATCTGTATGACTTCCACATCATTTGTTTATACTTAATTTTTCTAATGGCTTCTTTCGATAAGTGTTTCTTTTTGGACCGTTTTCCTTGTTTTTTGAAGGGTACAAATTTATCGACTATGCACTTAATTTCACTCTTTAATACATTCCAGCATTCTGTTGCCGTCTTATTTTTCAGTGTGTTATTCCAGTTTATCTTTGCTAAATATTTCCTCATGTCCTTATACCTTCCTTTGTGGAAATTTCTCCTATACTGCTTTTTACTATTCCTTTCTGATTTTACTTTGATGGTAAAATGTATCTGGTTGTGATCGCTACTCCCCAGTGGCTCACATATCTTGACATTGTCAACTAATTCATTCTGTGAGGACAAAACTATGTCTAACACATTCTCACCCCTGGTTGGTTCTAGCACATGTTGAGAAAGGAATGTATCTTGAACTAAAACTAAAAACTTGTGGTCCTCACTCCCCATACTCTGTAGAGATTTCCATTGTATATGCCCGTGGTTAAAATCCCCCATAATAATACAGTCCCGTTTGCTTACTTCCCTTATAGCGTTTTGTATTTTTTCATTCTCTTCTATGCTTATGTTTGGACTTCGATAAACTAACCCAACTGTTAACGTTGAGTTTCCTGTAACTATGTTACACCAAACAGCTTCTTCGCAATCTGCTTCTCTTTCTAATTTTATTTCATAAGCCTGAATAGATTCTTTAATATATAAAATAACTCCACCTCCCTTTCTTCATATTCTATCTTTTAGTTGCCAGCACTTACTTGGTTGAGACTTCTAAGACTTGGCTTGTCCTCAGGACATGACTTGTCGTTAGTGCTCGCCATCTGGTTCAGCAGTCGAAGTTGTTCGAAGTCGGTAGGAAGTGATATGTCCCACTCCACTTATCGTGGCTTTATATACACAACGCTGATTGAGGCGTTATGTCCTATCAATCACCAGACAATGGAGCCACTAGTTGAACACACACACACACACACACACACACACACACACACACACACACACACACACACACAGCACAAACATGACTTCTCCAATACCTTGGGACGAACTCAGAGAACAATGGCGGCGGCACGAGACATCTCATAATGTAATGATGTGCGTACATTTTCACAAAGTATATTTCATAGCGAATATATATGTATATATTATATACTTCATCTTTCTCTTCCCTTTATGTCATACGTTTCACGACTACGCGCTTAGATAATGTGTTCTTAAAATAAACTTCCACACACTATGTTTCATCACGATTATATCTATACAGATACATCATGTTTCTCGTTGCTTCATGTTATCCGTTTTACACGACTAGGCACTTAGTTCATGTGGGTAATGATGTTGTTACATAGTGTTCGTATACCTCGTTCACACTACCAAAAGACTGATAGTTATGGAATTTTAAATGGTAATTGTTTAGTTACACACACGTGACGTTGTACTGGCTATTCGGTTGTCTATTGTATTTTTAGCGATGGAGACAGGGATGACACAGATACCTACAACATCAGCAGTACAAGCAGTTCTGACTCGGAGTGCGAAAAGGTTACTTCCGAAATGGATAAATGCCAAAGCACGATTGGTGTCTTTATCGACCTAAAAAGCCTTTGACAGTGTTGACCACAACACTGCTACATAAAATGCAATAATGGGTCTGGCTCTGGATTGGATAAAAAACTACTTAACCAACCATAGACAGTATGTATGCTATAACAACAGTAACTCAAAACAAAGGGAAATCAAGTGTGGAGTCCCGCAAGGTTTAATCTTTGGCCCATTATTATTTATTATCTACATAAATGACATGTGTGAAGTTTCAAAATTGATTGGTATTATTATGTTTGCTGATGATACAAACATCTTTTATTCCGCTAGTACCACAGATGATGTAAGCACTGTTGTTAACAACGAACTAAAAAACTAGACCTGTGGTTCCGAGCGAACAAATTATATCGCTCAATGTGAACAAAACATATTTTATAACGTTTAACAATAAAAAACAACCTAGAACAGATGTGAATATAGTTTTGAATGGAACAAACATTGAGCAGGTATCATATACAAAATTCCTGACGCCATGTAGTTTTACAGTAATCCAGCCAATGATATAACTTCCAAAAAGTTCACTTTTGTGGTCTACTGATTTATTTAAACATCCATGAGCTTCATTACAATGGCAAGCAGGAGTCCACCCAATGCACAATACACAGTTTGCTCCACTCAGCCAGCCCAGTGATCAGAGATAAGGGTATCGAGCCAGCCAGTTATAAATAGAACTCAGTAGCTGTGCAGCAGACAGCTTATATAGCAGTAGCGAATTTAGTAAGAAAATTTAGCATTTTAGGGGGCCTTTAGAATGATTAAATCAAATACAGATTTTTTTGTTTATTGACACTACCACATGAAATGTCTATGCAAAATTAGGTGCCTTCTTTATATATATATATATATACACACGTGTTTTGTTTCATTCCTTCATAACAACTACATATAGCAATATATACCAAGCCCCACACTACTACAATGAAATCCCTGATGGCTTAATGGTAGCAGTCAGCAAGAAACAATAACTATGTACGTATATAACTATGTATGTATGTAATTATGTATGCATGTACGTGTATAACTATGTAACTGTGTTTGTATTTGACTGTGTAACTATATATGAATGTAATTGTTGATGTATGTAACTAGGTAAGTATGTAACTATAAAACTATGTGTATAAACGTTCACTATCATACCCATTCCCAAGAAGTCCAACATCTCCGGTGTACTGGTCTGGAAGGAGGTTCCGGTCTGAGAGTAAGTTCCGGTTCCGTTTTGCGTAGTGCGCATGCGATTGTACATGTCAAAGGTTAGCGCCTACTCTCGGCCCGCAGCTGTATGGTCTGGAAGGAGGTTCCGGTCTGAGAGTAAGTTCCGGTTCCGTTTTGCGTACACACAGTACATGTCAAAGGTTAGCGCCCATTTTTGGCCAGCTTAACACGGTGTTTGCCGAAAAAATGTGTGATCCAATTTTATTATAGTTTACGTTAATGATACGGTTACTTTTGTAATTGTTAGTATACATAACAAAACCTCATAATTGGCATAACTTGTAGTTATTTTCAAAAAAATGTTGTTTTATTTTGATGTCATTGTCTCAGAGCGTTAACGTTGTGTATCTTACGACTTCGTCACACAGAGCTGCAGTTTTCAGCGCTGTTTATACGCACAGCGGGTTTTGTGGTAAACACAAATATCCGCATTTTAAATGACATGACACATCCTTATCTCCGTCAGTTTGGCATGTATGAAGTTGAACTTTTGTGTTTGATCTAGCAAGCCCATTGGGATCTAGATATTAAAAAAAAAAAAAATGTGGGGGTCACAATTTTAAAATGGCATTTATCTGGGCCAGTCATGCCTGTATGGGGCAGACATTTTTATGCGATCTAGCGTACCCATTGGGATAGTTCGTAGTTTTATATTTTTTTCTAAATTTGTCCGGGGTGGCGGTCTGGGGGTCACATTTTTTAAATAGCACTTATCTCCATCAGTTTTGGAAATATGGGGCTGACATTTTGTGTGCAGTCTAGAAGTCCCATTGAGGCACTTCAAGATTCGTACGGAGGGTGGGGATCTTGGGGTCATCATTTCCAAACAGTTTTTCCCAACGCAACTCCGAGTAACTCAACAATTCTTTAATAATACATTTATGGAAACGGATCATGCATTCACGACTTACATAAGTAAACAGTTATTATCATGTCAACGTGTATAATTATACAAATAGTATTATTAAATGAAATATAAAATGAAAAAAATGTATTTATTTACACAGATCAAAACTAGCCCTTTGTATAATACTTTGTATAATGTTTCATCAGACAAGTGATCAAATGCAATTATTAAAAAATAAAACTATTGTTACAAATAATTATTAACTCGTAGATAACATTAGCCTTTCTGGTCATACATATTTACGTCACATTATACGCAATCTAATGTAATGTAAATTAAACTGAGGAGATCCTTATGAAACTAAAGCTGTGTTTATTATTACGTTAAACAAAGTAACATAAAACAACAGGAATACACTAAAATTATTGGCATACATTTACAAAGAACCAAACCACGTAGCCCGTTATATAACGCTGCACTCGCTTGCAATACAACATTGCTACAAATAAAGTATATCATAATATTTAATCAGCCAAGTAATATAAAATTCAATTATTCAGAAATAAAACCATTGTCACAACTAATCATTAATTCATATATAGCATGACTGCATGACTGTAATAATAATAAAATAAGATATTTTTTATAGCGCCATAATCACACAGTGCTCTACGTTGCTTTACAATACAATCATAATACCAAACCTGTATAGTTAGACCATTAAAATATTAAGTTAAATATCATAAAAACAACACAACTAAGAATCGTACATTGAATTAAAAAACAATTTAAATATAAGGGCATTATACCTAAAACATATATAATGAATAAACTCATTTAAATAATAAATTACACTAAGAGCCATCACATAATAGGATGAGGTGGGATTCAAATAGTAAGATGACAAACTAAAGTATATATTCAGTGACTGCATGTGCCATTACTGTTTCTTGTATTGCAGGAACTCTGCTAATACTGCCTTTCTGAAAGCATCGACATGGCACTGGCGTATCTTGTGAGGTGGTATTCCAACGCTGATGGCCTTTGCATACTGGAATACAGATACACATTAATGTTAACATTTCCTTACATAAATAATACACTCATCTGAAAACATACCATCCCTTAATAACATACATAGATACAGGTCACAATTTTCCTTTGCTAATTCTGTGAAGTATAATACTTTATAAAAACCTACTTGGTACTTGGCAATTAGTGTGTATCATGTGAAGTTTTCATCCCTACATCAGTGAGGGACATTTTATGTAACCAGCATTGCGAAAAACTTTTCAAATATATAACATAGCAAATGTCATGTAGGAATATGCCAGGAAACAGACTATTGTGTCTCTGTGTATATAGCACCATGTGGAGGACTGGCACATTTGCTGGGTTTTTTCTTCAAATTGGCAGGAATTTATTGTCTTAATATATCCTAAATTACAATTAATGGTAAGACCTAATTGTCTCTCAAATGATGCTCACCATCATTGTGAACACACCACAACTGTGGCTGAGAGGAAGCAGGTTCGAATCCTATGCGGCGGTATCAAATTTTGGGAAAGTTCATTTACTCTGCATTGCTTCAGTTCACTCAGCTGTATGACTGAGTACCTGGCTATAGACAGTGGTGGATATTTGTGTACGAATAGTCTTCACGCATTAATCACAGCGTGGCTGAATACTTACAAGAGAAGTCGAGATGGTGTTCGATTGAACAGGTCTGCCAGGTAGTAAAGTGTAAAACGCATCGAGCAGTCTTAAGGACTGGATACTGCGCTATATAAGAATTTACATTTTTTAACGTATAATTATCTTATTTGTTAAACAATATGGATGCCAAGACGCCACATTAAGGTATTTATAAAATATAACACAACACAATAATTAAATACCGAGTATAAAATATTGTTCTATGATCAATCACTTTTATTACAACAAAGTAACTCAATATACTATGAAGATTCCTTCACATAAAACAATTTGGCATGCTTGCATACCTAAACTTATTTAGTGCAGGAAACATCAAAGACTATTGAGAGCAGGCATGGGAAACTAACTTTGAAAATTATTAAAAATACATAAACTCAGATATTTTCCAGTTAAATTAATTAATATCATACGTTTATCAGGTCAATTAAATTAAATTAACCTCCCAATGTTTTTCAATAAAATAAAATTAACAAATAACTTTCATTTAATTAACATTCAATTTAAACTAACTTCAATTAAATTTGAAATCAACTTGAACTCACCTGACGATTAATTTTAAGACAAAAAGAACACATTATCCACTAAAGAGGCTAACTGGAACTAATGTCTGTAACAGGCCAAGCAACATAATAAAGCACAATGACATTGTACAAACTTATCTAAAACTTGAAAGTACAATATGAGAATTTAAGTTAAATACTGTATAGCTGGATTGTGTTCACTTTCACATTTATAACCCAGCCCTGAAGTGCCTTATCACCCACTGGACATTCACAGTTCACCCAGCTCAGTCACTGACTATCCCTGGCTGGAGATTTGAGATTGTGCAAACAATTGCCTGAACCTAACTAATTGCTTTCATGTCAGTTGGGTCACTGGCTGCTACTAGTGTGCACTTAGAATTTACATCTAATGACAACAGGCCTGTGAAACCACCTTAGAATCAAGCTTGCATATTATGCATGTGGGTAGTTTTCATCTTACAGCTTGAACCTGGAGCACCAAACTTTTAGGAATTAATATACGACCCCCACAATAGGGTCGTTTCAAGATACTCCATATATTTGTATATGGGAGACATCACCAGTACATATCATATATTTAGATTTTCAGAAAGCTTTTGACAAAGTGCCACATCAACGATTACTACTTAAACTATAGGTCCATGGCATAGGAAATGGTATAATTAACTGGATAAAAAATGGCTGATTGACAGAAGACAATAGATAGTAGTTGATGGGGAGGATTCAAACTGGAAATCAGTTTTGAGTGGGGTACCACTGGAATCAGCACTGGGACCTATATTATTCTTAATATATATCAACGATTTGGACGATGATATAACAAGAAAGGTGTTGACATTTTCGGATGATACAAAAGTGTTCAGAAGGATTAAACGTTATGTAGATAGACAGCATTTACAAGATGATCTTGACAGGTTGATCAAATGGTCTGAAAAGGGGCAAATGTGGTTCAATTTTTTGAAATGTATATGCCTCCACACAGGACATGGGAACGAAGATGTACAATATACAATGGGGGTATTGTATTAAGTACAACTGTAAAAGAAAAGGACTTTGGGATAACCACTAGTGCCGAGATGAAGGTTTCTAAGTAGTGCGGAATTGCAGCTACAAAGGGAAATAAAATCCTTGGATTAATTAGGTGAAATATAGTGTATAAGGAAAAAAAATATAAATTGTACAAAACAGTAGTTAGGCCTCAATTAGAATATTGTATACAAGCGTGGAGGCCATATCGCAAGAAGGACATAGATATGCTACAAAGAGTACAGAGAAGAGCGATTAAAATGATACCAAAACTGAGGGATCTTAGTTATAAAATACACCTAAAAGAAGATGGTTTAACAACACTAGAGTCCAGGAGATTGAGAGGAGATGAGATAGAAGTGTTTAAAATATTGAATAGTTATGAAAATATTGATAGAAATACTTTTTTCTCAGTTAGGAAGGATAGAAGTACTAGAGGACATGAAGTTATATTAGTAAAGGAGGAGTGTAGATTAGGTATAAGAATGTTCTACTTTTCACAAAGGACTGTAAATGAATAGAACATATTATCTGCTGATTGTGTGGGTGTTTGCTGCGTGAATATGTGTAAACATACAATCGACACACCTCAGACGGCAGGATGCAGAAGGGTTGGATAAAAAGGGTTGGGCTCTCAATAAGCCAAAAGGCTTCCTTGTCCACCTGCCATCTAGAGTTAATTATCTGTGTGGCAATCTTGTTAGGTGGACAATGAAGGTGTGGGATAAATCAGTTGTTTGGATCTTTTTTCAATGGACTATATCTGTTGCTTCAACTGTTGCATCATTGAAAGTCATTTTAATTAAATATCAACATAATCATACTCGCAGATGCAATGTATCGGTCAATAAGCCCATGCCAGGGGTAATTGTGCACAAAGGTTTCCCACACACTGTCAATAAGCTTATGTGTCACTGTGTCTACTTCTGAGAAATTAAATATCACTTTATTCATACACAAATACAGTACAGTACAGTGTGACAATAACAATGTAAGTACCTGTGCTAAATGCAATACTAATAGCGAGTGATTGTCCATGATTTATTAATCTATTTCATTCATTAATTGCACTATATATGATCAAATACATTGGTATTTAGGTTGGTGTACATTTTAGTGGTAGGCCCCTAGGCTAGGCCTATACATTTTTAGGTAAAACGATTGTTTAATAGCGTTAATAATTTCAGCTGAAAGAATATTCACAAAATATAATTCACAATTAACCAATATCAAGTAGCACTTATCGTGGGGGCCAGTGTATTAAGGTTTGGCTCCCATGGGCATGGAATGTAAATTTTATGTGACACAAAGTAGTGACAAACTAGCAGTACATTTGGTCATATAAGACTGAAGCCATTTGACATCTTAGGTTGAGTGCAATTTTTATTAATATTTGTCAAAAAGTAACCACCAACCTGTAATGTCTGTCATGGGTGTCTGTTTTGTCAAAGGAATATTTATTTATGGTTCAGGAAATCAAGAGGTACAACCCACAGAAAGATAAGAATAATAACCATTCTAGGTAATAAATGGTGGGCCTGCAGAGCAGATGTGTTAATAGTCACGTCATTGCGTCCAGCCATCGTTTCATAGTTATACTTCTGTCAAAAAATTAGGCCCCTATTCTGACACCTATATCATTTAAGAGACCCATATTAATAGACTGGCTTATGGCATAGTATACTATACGCTAGGCTACAAACTATTAGCCTGGCCCTGGGGCTGGACTGTCTACTCACCGTCTACTTGATTGGTATTTGCCATGCTGCGTAGCTTTCAAGACAGCATTGCGCATTCGCTTTTCACACACCAAGTGCTTTTTGGTAACTAGGTAATGCCTTATGCATGCCATGTACCGTCGGTACTCATCTCCTATTTTCTCCCGCTGCATCACAGGTATTTTCTCAACAAAAGATATGTGAACTAGCTGATACTAACTAATGTGCCTGTAGACAGTGGTCACACGCAGATGTACGATCCTGTTCAGCAACGTAGGGGGCAAATAGGTCGGTGGAGTAACGGTCGCTACAGCAAACGAAAATGATTAATTGTATATCTCAGTCACCGAGTGCGTCGAGCAAGGGTCAAAGTTGGTCGGTCACCTGAGGTCACCTTGCTCACAGCGATGTAACTCAGTCGCCGCATACTTCTGGCACGGGGTCAAAGCTGATCGGTCACCTGAGGTCACGTTGCTCACAGTTGGTCGATTTTGATGTACTGCGCTTGCGCGAGCATGCGCAATACGCAAAACGGAACCGGAACTTACTCTCAGACCGGAACCTCCTTCCAGACCAGTACACCGGGCTGAACGACTACCGTCCAGTGGTACTGACCTCAGTCGCCATGAAAGTGTTCGAGCGCATAGTGCTCAGGTACCTGAAATCGGCCACCGACGGCCTCCTGGACTCGCACCAGTTTGCATATCAAGCAAACAGATTAGTAGACGACGCGGTAGCTTTAGGTCTGCATCACATTCTGACGCACCTAGAGAGGCCAGGAACCTATGCCAGGATCCTGTTCATTGACTTCAGCTCAGTATTCGACACCATCATCCCATTCAGGCTGTTCGATAAACTTTCATTGTTGAATGTACATCCTTAACTTTTTTCTTCACAGGCCTCAATCTGTCAGAGTCAACAACTCTATCTCCAGACCTCTTATCCTGAATACAGGTGACCCACAAGGTTGTGTGCTATCCCCTTCCTGTTTACTATCTTCACAAGTGACTGTGTCTCCGTGGACCAATCGGTCCCTGTGATCAAGTTTTCCGATGACACCACTGTGGAGGGCTGCATTGAGAATACAGATGAGACGGCATACATGGAGGAAGTTCAAAGAATCGTTGGCTGGTGTGGGGATAACAATCTCAAAATGAACGTTTCAATTTAAAGACTAAGGAAATGATTGTTGATTTTTGCAAAAAGAAGACTTCTATCCGCCCTCTTTCGATAAATGGCGTAGAGGTTAAACAGGTTGAATCTTTTAGATTCCTTGGAACAACAATTTCAAGCGATCTCAGCTGGGGCACAAACACTCTGTGTATTACAAAAAGGCACAACAATGCCTGTTCTTCCTGAGGCAGCTCAGGAGATTATGATACGGTTCTACAGCGCAATCATTGAAAGTATCCTCACTTTCTCGATTGTAGTGTGGTTTGGCCGCGCCAGTCAGGAGGAGAAACAACGGCTAGAAGTTATCGTGAAGGGCGCATCTAGAATCATTGGGCGCGAGTTGCCATCCATTGAATCTATTTATCACGCTCGCTGTGCGCGAAAATCCAAGAGCATTGTACGGGATACGACCCACCAAGCCAACCATCTCTTTGAATTTCTTCCCTCTGGCAAGCGCTATAGAAGTATTAAGACAAGGACCACTAGACTTAAAAACTGTTTTTATCCGCAGGCTGTGAGTCACTTGAACCGCGAAATGCCATTATACTGTATTCAGTCCGTTTAGATTAATTAAACTAAATTATTTTTTATTTTATTTACTAACTTAACTACATGTATGTACATACTTTTGAACTGTCAACTTAGTTTTTATATCGTCAACTAATTTATGTATTCAATTATTTATTATTTATTTAACTACATGTATACTTTTTTTACTTTTTAGGTAATGTTCAAACGGTATTAATATTATGTTACCAAGTTCACTTTAAGTCAATAGATGTTCGACTGTCTTAAAATGTGTTGGCAGTTGGCCTTGGTTTAAATTTATACTAGTTTTAGCATAGTTTCATAATATTTCTGATTGTATATTTTGCGTGTGCATGATGGGGGGCAGGGGAGACAAGCGTGTATGTATGTTGGCGCCACAACGCCAAGAATTCCTCGTACATTGTCAATGTTACTTCGTAATAAACAGTCTGAATCTGAATAAGTAACTACGTACATATGTAACTATGTAATTATCTAACTGTGAACGTATATGAATAGGTGTGTAAATATGTACGTGTGTAACTATACATGTATGTAACTAGTTAAGTATGTAACTATGTATGTATGTGTCTGTATAGACACTAACGTTCTACGAGAACTGGTGTAGGAGTCTTCTTTATATAAACACGTGTGTTATTTTATTACCTCAATACAACTACAAATATCTAAACAGTTTTTTTTTAAATTAGCAAAATTTAAGGTAATTATTAATCAAATGTTTTACAGATCATTAAGGGTTATGGTGGAAGTAAAATGTTGGCATGTTTGATGTTCACTTATTGCATCATGTCTTGCATTTAGAGGAAAAATTATAATAGAACATAAAATGTTGTGGCATCTATTTTTAAGGGATTTGACATGGCAGCTGGTGAAATTTACAACGACCTTAGTGATGATGATGTAGACATTTTCTTGAAAATGTATGTTCTATTATATGCTGATGACATTAGAATGATTCAATCAAATTCAGATATTTCTTGGATATAGCGGAACTATGTCAACTCTTCTAACGGTTGACATTTGGTTGTTTCAGATGTCAACTATATTGTGAATCTGTAATTACTAGTCTATATTGATACAATTGATTTACATAGTACCATGTCTACACAAGGCATGGCAAGTGTAAACAGAACAGTAGAATGCATTTGATATCAGTAAAGTGTAGGATATTTCACTCTACAGATGTCCAGAATAGTAATTTTCTATGTTTGTCACCTACAGGTGACAATACATCTTTAACCAATAGACACCACAGTCACACCATTTTATAGTAATTAAATGAACATTAAAATAAACACAACTTTCAATTATAGAAAATCAATAGTTTTGAAGATACAGTTTAAAAGCTGCAGGCAACTGAGTTTAACAGGGGTCAAATGTGTTTGCTCTGCCTGGGACCAATTAAAGATTAGTCAAGGTCTCAATGGAACAATGCAGAGTGGAGTGAGTCTGGGGCAGTTTCTGGCACAATACACAACATCTACTGTTGGGGGTGGTCTCAAGGGCCCTTCTCAAAACCACATCACTCAATAATGTAAAACTTTTGCACTTTGGGGGCCCCTGAGGTGCCCTTAGAATTATTCAATCAAATACAGATTTCTTGTGTATAGTGGCAGCACCCTAAGATACATCTATGCAAAATTAGAAAAAAGTTGCTGAAGAGTTTCTGAGATACGGCATCTAACGGCGGACGGCGGACGGCGGACGCAAAGTGATGGCAATAGTCCCTTGGACTAAAAAGACATGTGGTATTGGTAATGTTATAAATTAATACTTAAAAAACAGCCCCACAGAACTAATTATAGTTATTGTTAAAATGTTTAACATAGTTATATTATCTGGCATTGTGCCAACAGATTCGTGCATTGGGATCATTAAGCCTATATACAAAAAGCAGAGGTCAACTATTGTGATATTACACTATTAAGCTGCATAGGCAAGTTATTTACAGCCTCCATTAATGCGAGACTGATCACATACCTAAAAGAAGCGAATGTAATAGGTGAATTCAACAACATATTAAAAGGTATCATCATGTAAATAATTCAATGCTCTTCAAAATAACACTTATTTGTAATTACGGAATACACGGGGGTGTAGGGTAGAACCTGGAGGGATAGTCCCTTTGGTGATGGGCAGCCACTCCACTTCTGTGGAGGCTCTAACCTCTGGTTCCCACAGTCTATCTAGCTCATGTATGGCTCCTAGGAACTGCTAGTGTACGGCAGTGGCCACACCCCGGACAATGGTCTCGGCTGACCAAAAAAACTACATGAGTAAGGCTTGTAGGCTAATGCCTATTGAGTCGAGGGACATCTGCCCTCAGTACACAAAGACTGTCTTGGAGGAGTAGGCGGCCAGCCGATTGGCTACATCCCCAGCTATAAATGCGAAACAGCAACAGCCTTTCACCAGGCTGCAAGGTACCTACCAAGACGCATGTGGAAGGACCAGTGACCCGCTGTCCTGCGGTGCAAGACTTTTTAGTCAAGGAATAATGGAGTTAACCATACACAAACCAGCGGGAAGCAATGGGCCACTACCGCTGTATTAGCCCAAGAAACCTTGATGGAGAATACAGACAGTAAGAGAGGTCCTAGTGGTGAACCCCCAGGCTGGATAGGACGACACATACTGGGGAAGAGCTTGGAGATGTTGGAAGTAACGCCAGAGCTGATGACGGTAGTATGCCTGACGGTGCGGGAGGTAAACCCAGCAACAAAAAGCTACAAGGGAAAATCTGTGGGGCAACATGGAATATCAAAAAAACTAGTCATGGAACAATACAAATGGTAACATCGGAAGCAGAAAGATATGGGGTAGATATATTAGGGATTGCGGAACACAGGTTGGCCAAATTAAGGAGGAAAGTTTGTATACTCAGGAGCAACGAAGCGAGGGATGAGTGGTGTTGCGTTCTATCTGTCAAAGAAAACTGAAAATGCACTATTAGGATACAATCCGGTCAATGACAGAATTATTACCATACGAATACAAGCAAAACCCACGAATGTAACATGTATTCAAATTTATGCACCAACGAGCACTGCAGACGACGATGTAATAGAAACGTTTTACGATACACTGCAATGATGGGCGATCTCAATGCAAAAGTTGGCAGTTGTCAAAACGAAGAAGAAAATGGAAATATCGGAAAATATGGACTAGGCGAGAGAATTGGGAGAGGAGATAGACTTGTTGAGTTTATCATAGAGAATGAACCGATGATCACTAATGCTTTCTTCAAACAACATCAAAGAAGACTGTACACTTGGACAACACCAGATGGTCGGAACAGAAATCAAATCAACTTTATACTGATACCAAAATGACGGAGGACGTCTGTGTTTAATGCAAAGACATTACCGGGAGCCGATTGTGGCTCTGACCATGAATTGCTAAGCGCCAATTTGCGATAAAATTAAGAAAGATGAAGAGAGGGAAAGAGATAGTGAGATATGACGTCAGTGATATCAAAGAAGGATACCGAGTAGAGGTTATGAACCATTTTGGAGTGGCTGACGAGAAGGAACCAGAGGAGTTGGCAGTAGAAATTAGGAACATCATTATGGAATCAGCTGACAAACACTTCACTAAAAAGAGGAGACAAAAACAACCATGGATAAGCAGACACACTGCAGATGATTGACGAAAGGAAAGAGTTAAAGAAGAACAAAGAAATGAGTTAGAATTATCATGAGAAATACAGAGAGAAGTGCAAGATGATTAAACTAATGTGTAAGGAAGACAAGAAGAAATATCTAGAGAAAAAATATGAAAAATAGAACTATGTATGAGAAGGAACGATAGTCGTAATATGTTCGAGGAAATCAAGTCTATGACACAGTCGTTCAAACCTAGATTTGGCGTTATTCAAGATGAAACGGGAGTGACTCTGACAGAAAGCGATGACATACTTGAAAGATGGAAGCAATATTGTGAAAGCATGTTTAAGAAAGAAGAAACAGAAGAGGTAGACATGGATGAAGGCAGAGAGAGGACAGAACCAGAAGATGAACTCGAGCCTTTGCGTTCAGAGGTGGAGTGGGCAATAAAAAGTCTAAAAGACGGAAAATCACCTGGCACTGATGACATCACTGCAGAACTAATAAGAGCAAGTGGAGAAGCAGGCGTGGATATATATCACACATTATGCAAGAAAATATGGAGAAGAGGAACATGGCCCATGGACTGGAAACAAGCCATCCTTATACCAATACCGAAAAAAGGTGACATACAAGAATGCTCAAACCACAGGACTATATCCCTCATCAGCCATGCGAGCAACATTATGCAAAAATCGTAATGAAGAAAATCACAACAAAATTAGAATGTGAAGTCAACAGAACACAAGCTGGTTTCCGGACTGGAAGAGGAACAAGAGATCACATTTTCAACCTGAAGATGTTAATTCAGAAATGCAGAGAATTCAACCATGACCTTAGGATATGTTTCATAGATTATTTAAAAGCTTTTGATAATGTTAATCATCAACAACTCTGGAAAACCTTGATACACATGGGATTTGACCAGAAAATTACATCACTTATCCAAAATTTATATGTTGGCAGCAGTCTGTAGTGAGATTAGAGTGTGGTACCGCAGATTGGTTCCCAGTCGGGAAGGGAGTGAGACAGGGGTGCATTTTGTCCCCCCACCTATTCAGTCTCTACACATAGAATATCATGAGAGAAGTTGAGACTGACATGAGAAGCAAGTTTTTTAATGGACTGAAAGTGAATGGACAGGAGATATATGAATTGAGATATGCCGATGACACAGCGTTAATATCCGATACAAAAGAAGGATTGGATAAACTGATAACTACTGTTAAAGAGCACAGCGAGATGAAAGGATTGAAACTAAATGTAAAGAAGACTAAGATTATGGATGTGAAGGGATTTCGAGAACCATCAGAAGTCACAGTAGATGGCGAGGAAATAGAACGAGTGGAAAGTTTTTAATATCTGGGGTCACTGATAGAAGTGGATGGAGATGGGATGAAAGAGATCAAGTGAAGGTTGGCAATGGCGAGTAAAAAGTTGACGGAGATGAAGAAGCTGTGGACAGCAACGAACAAAGATATGAAAGTATGAATTATCCGAGTCTGCATATTTCCAACGGCTACGTATGGATGCGAAACCTGGACTCTTAATAAGAACATTACTAAACGTATAAATGCATTTGAAAACAAGTGTTATAGAAAGATATTAGAAGTTTCATGGACTGAACGTAGAACTAACGAATCCATTGCAGATGAGCTTGGTGTTATACCCGGGACTTTAGTATTTAGACGTCTGGCGAGTGGGGAGACTGGCAAACGAAGAGCTGTCTATAGACAATCCATCAAGGCTGCAACGTTCGGAAATGGATAAGCAAGCCTAAGTAAGAATACACCCATGAAATGTTTTTGGTGAATCATAGTTACAGATCATTAAGGGTTATGATGGAAGTAAAATGTTTACATGTTTAGTAGTGACTATATGCATGCCAGTGCGGGTACACCTGGAAATAAAATATTTGAGTAATTGTTCACAAGGTACTTATACATAGCATGCATTTTGACTTAAAAACAGTAGCAATTAATGACATAATACTGATTGAATTGGAGCTGCATATAACTGTATTTAAATTTGCCCAGTGCACACCACAGATCCAGAAACATGGGGCAGGGGTCAGTTGCTAAGATTGTCTCACTCTCTACATAAATCTGATATACTGCTGTGTTGTAACCATGTTTTAAGGTGGTAGGCCAAAGGACATGATTTGGGAGCATTTTTTGACTATTGAAGAGAATGGCAGTTGAATGAAATTGTTGGAAAAGTTGAATTTGCATTATGCTTCTGTAATCAGGTATTTAGTTATTTACAAGGATAAGTAGATTCCTCTAGTTACTCCAGGCTTTATGAGTTTACATAGCAGCAGACACTGGGACAGTGTGACTGCTGCCTGGCTAAATGGATGCAATGGTGCTTTGAAGTTAGTTCTTCTGCCAACTATCCTTTTCACACAAGCCTACAAGCTTAGTGGCAGGTGTGAAAAACGTCCTGATGTATTTGAACTTGAGCCACTAATTAACTGTCCACCAAGTAGTAGCAGAGCAGTTTTATAATAATAATCCACAAGTTAAGTGGCAGTGATCTTCCTTTTGTCATTCATGTGATGTTTCTTGTTTATTGTGAGCAAGGCGGACAAATGGTTATCATACGTAGACAGGTACAGAAAGAAACTCACGTTTTCTATAAAAAGAACACATTTGTCTATTAATGGCATGTATTTCCTATTGTTGCCATTTCTGCCGGGCAAAAACAGTTTCTACCCGGCAGAAATCAAACAACCTTGTAGGTAATTATTAATCAAATGTTTTTTGGTGAATCATAGTTACAGATCATTAAGGGTTATGATGGAAGTAAAATGGTGACATGTTTACTGTTCATTTATTGCACCACGTCTTGCATTTAGAGGAATAATTATAATAGAAAATAAAATGTTGTGGCACCTATTTTTAATTACATGCATTGATGAGAAACTTTCTGTGGCATAAGAATAATTAATTTCACAAACTTCCTGTTTATAATTACACAACAGAAAAGACCACAAAAAAATAGATATCCATGCAAGACACAGACTCCGCATGTGACAGATGTTTTGGGAAGGGGAATAGCTACCGGGTTCTGTTTCTGGCACAATACACAAAATCTACTGTTAGGGGATAGTCTCAAGAGCCCTTCTCAAAACCACCAAAACAGCACCAATAGTACAATCACTTTGCAATTTTATTTTTGTATTTGTGTTTTATGCACATTTCAAAGGTGCCACCAAACTTGGCAAGGCATCAGAAAAATCAGAACTTCACTGTTGGACAATTTGTAATCTAACACAACATTCTCAGCACGTATGAACTCCTATAACAGTTTTCCAGAAAGTCCAATATGTGTTTTATAAGAATATTCAATACAGCCAGTTGTTATGTGACATTCAAATTTATATTGATTTTAAGACCTTGTGCCCTATTTACAAAGGTAAATATCAACAAAAAGTCACCTTAGGGTGTGAATTCCCAAAATGCCAGACATCTTATGCAGTTCAATTACATAATATTACACAGCCTAATTAGCAGACATTCAGAAAACAATGCCACTTGCTTGATTGGCCAGAAGGTCCAGTCAGTAGACAGTCTCTGATAACCGGCTCCTGCTACAGCAGACTCCAGCTAGTAAATGTACATGCAACTGTCCAGGGGTCTAGTGGGTGCTGTCTATTGACACAAGCCTCTGCCAGTGACCAATTACAGATTAGTCAGTTTCCATTAGGCAGAGACCCTTCTTCCATTGGAGTCGGAAAAATTGTAACATTGTTTTCTTACATTCTTGTAAAGGTTGTGTAGGGTGCTTTACACGGTTTCAAAAAATATGACTGCTACAAAAATTGGCAAAGTTATGGAGCATTGAACATGGTAGGGATCAAAAAGTGAAAATGAAGAAAACAGCTGTTGAAGTTTTACATTATATATGCAAATGGATTGCATGGAAATATTACATGCACAACATTCAAATGTGGCACACAGTATGCAATATGTATGTTATGTTGCAACGATACACTGGAAGTACAAATGTGCTGCTACAAAGACTTATCAAGTTATGCCAGATTATGTCTTCATGTGTAAAACTAAGAGGACAGATTATTTGAGAGCAAAAGGTAGACTCACTGTTTGACACAGTTTAAAACCTGCAGGCAACTGTCCAGTTTAACAGGGGTCTAGTGGCTTAATGCTGTCTGTTGACACAAGCTACTGCCAGTGACCAATTACAGATTAGTCACAGTTTCCATCAAACAATAGCAGGCAGAGAATCTTAGCTCCACAGCTGGGTGTAATACACAACAAGTGATAAATATATGATACACTTGAAATACAAATGTGCTGCTACAAAAATGTATAAAGTTATGCCAGATTATGTCTTATGTATAAAATTAAGAGGACAGATTATCTGAGAGCAAAAGGTAATCTAAAGAAAATTAAAAATGGGTCAGCTGGACAGTGATAGACTGTTTGAACTTGAAGTCTTTGTCAAACTTTTGTCTCGACTTCACCGAAGGCAGTGTCAGAACTATCAGAACTCCGAAGGAGTTACTCACCTAACTTACAGGTCTTTGTCAGTAAGAATAATGGGATGATAATTTACCCCAACGTGTTTCCCGTAGAAGTCATTTTGTGGGATATATTAGCATTAGTCGTGCCAATTCAAAAATTAGTGCTATATAATAGTAGTTTGTCAAAATGTAAACAAATTCAAAGACAGTTGCAGCTTAGCATTAGCCTGTTCTGAAATATTTTAATGACATAATGATATATTTCACATAAGGAGCTAATGGAGAGGCCCATCTTGAAGCTCGCCCCAAAACTCCAACTGCAGCCCTCTTGGAATCTCCAACTGCACACCCGCTTAAGTCTTACCATAAAACTGCAATTGCACCCACTTTTGGGACCCCCAACTGCATACCCCTTTGAGTCCCACTACAAAATTCCAACTGCACCCCTTTAGGACTTCCAACTGTACTGTGCTTTGGCCAATCTAAGCCATAAATTGCACCCTGTGAAGGGAAGTTGTTACACCATTGTAGTTTTCTTTTTTCGTTCCTAGAGTCAACACTAATATTGAAACTATGGCTTTTTTTGTTGCTGCACCAACTCTTTGGAATATGCTCCCTCTTAGTATTAGATCAGTTGAAAATATTAAAAAATTCCGTCGTCATTTAAAAACTTAACTTTACAACCTTGCTTATCCACTGTAGCTCTCGAACACCTTGACCCATCTGTTGACAACTGGAATACTGCTTATGGATTTTGAGATTGACCAATCCTTTTGTTTTGATGCGCCTCTGAGTTTGGTTTCCAAGGATTTAGGTGCAATAGAAGTTATCTTATTATTATTATTAATAGTCTCAATAGGTGGCTGAGCAGAACAGCTGACCATGTAAATCGCCCATGTCGAGAGTAAATATTTCTAAATAACCATCGTTGTTTTTTTTAAATGCATAACCAACTGGGAGACCAAAGGCCATTGATCAAAAGAAGCGAATGAATGTAGAGACGAGTAAACCTCTCCGTCTCAAAGAAGAAAAAATAGACTTATAATGGCTCCAACTTAGCATATTAATATACATATATATATATAATTGTGGAATGGAATAGAGAGCAGGTCAGCAAAATTTTCACATTTGTAAAGCCACGAATCAATCAGGTTTAAACATTTACTATGATAATCATTTATGAATAGCACAAAAAGAATACATTTTCTAACTGTGCTTCTAAATTAATATCATTTTATTAAATAATTCACACATATAAACAGACTGTCAAAAATATTAAACATAATTTCACATATAGCATATTTATTACATTGTGTGGACGTTTGATATAACCTTTTCAGTCAAGTCTACCGTGTCATCAACCTGTACACCATTACATCTTGGGGGAAGACGCTAAATATATGACACAATAAAAAAATTATAATAAAATGTCATTTCAGCTTCGTTTTTGTTAACTTTTCTTAACACAGAAGCTCCTAACATAGCATTATCAAGAAATATCTCAAAATATGTGTTATAAAAAATCTAATAAACAACGGCTGTTTGCTAACATTGATGACATTGCAAGGGAGGCAATCACACAGAAGAATGCATCACCTAAAATTTATATTGATAAAATATACATTTTCTTTCCACATTACTTTGCACAAAGATATATGCTACTGCATTATTAATTTTAAATAACATGGTTATATTCAAATTATGTGTCAAAACTTGACAAGCATTCAGTGTAACTGCCTAAGTAACAACGGGTGCTTAGCAAACAAGGAATGAGGGAGGAATGGACGAATGGAGAGTGGAAGACATGCAGTTTAAAAAGGAGACATGTAAGAAGTATATGAATATCTCCATACTAAAATATTTAAATATAATAATTAATAACAACACGATCTTTCTGGATATTATACAGAACTCTGGTAATGATATGACAGTGCCTGGCGATAAGGTAATTTGTTGTCAGAAATAATATCTACTGCACAATCTGCAAAACATGGTCAACACTCTTTGCAGTGCAATGGCAGTGAGCAAGCTAAGACTATCCAAACCACAGGCTGAGAACACACAGCACTGACCAGAACTATGGCAACAACTATAGCAACCAATTTGCACCTTTGTTTCGACACTCATGTGTCATCC
Organism: Paraescarpia echinospica; assembly: GCA_020002185.1. Taxonomy (NCBI): domain Eukaryota; kingdom Metazoa; phylum Annelida; class Polychaeta; order Sabellida; family Siboglinidae; genus Paraescarpia; species Paraescarpia echinospica. Next base: position 37,225,579 of record CM034531.1, read on the forward strand.
AGCACTGAAGGTCTAATACTTTGTGGTGTACACATTTGTCTTGCTAGCTTGAAACACAACTGGTGAAATGTAACAGTAATAGAATGTATGTAAATGAAAGTTCAACACATTTCATCACAATCTTGCAAGTGATGTCGGTTGCCCATATATGGCCATTGGCCATTACATCATTGTCAACATGATTCTTGTCACAAAACCTTTACTTGAACTTTTATGGTCCTAGGGGACTGTAGCTTTCAACAGTGCAGACATCCACCTGGGGGAGAGAAGGCAGGCATTAGAACACATCACAATGGTTCAACAGTCCATACATATAATGGCCCACCATCCAACTACATCATAATAGCAATCTACCCAACTACAGCATAACAGAGACTCACCCAACTACATCTTAATGGAAACCCACCCAATTACATCATAATAGCAATCTACCCAACTACAGCATAACAGAGACTCACCCAACTACATCTTAACGGAAACCCACCTAATTACATCATAATAGCAATCTACCCAACTACAGCATAACAGAGACTCACCCAACTACATCTTAATGGAAACCCACCCAATTACATCATAATAGCAATCTACCCAACTACAGCATAACAGAGACTCACCCAACTACATCTTAATGGAAACCCACCTAATTACATCATAATAGCAATCTAGAGAGATCCACCCAACTACACCATAACAGATATCCACCCAACTACATTGTAACAGATATCCACCCAACTACATCATAACAGATATCCACCCAACTATATCATAACAGAGATCCACCCAACTACACCATAACAGAGATCCACCCAACTACACCATAATAGATATCCACCCAACTACATCATAACAGATATCTAGGGAAACTGATTTTTCGCAATCGCGGAAAATGGGAAGAATTCGAGGAATCGGCGTTTTGAAACAGAATTTTCCTTTTCAAATGGAAATTCCGCGATCTTGGAAAACGTATGGAATTCCGCGTAATCGACATTTCGAAACGGGATGTGTTTTCGAACAGAAACTCCATAAATGCTGAAAGAGTAGAATCACCAACACCATAAACGATACTGATTTTATTAGCGATATTTTGAAACAAACATGATTACTCTGCAATGGTAGATGTTTATTTTGGTGGATTTATGACACAGGATTTTGAAAACATGCAAGGCAAATTGCTACAAAGTGTCATGGCGCCCGTGGTACCCCTTGTCAACCGATGTAAACAGGGACGCGGGCGGAAAGCGCTAACATAAACCATTTCATGATCATTGTCTGGCTGTCTGCTAAGCACATTGAAGACATATTACTAATTAAATATAGTTGTCACATCGTTAGAACACGCATAAGTGTGCATATTCCAGTTTCTAACACAAAACTCGAAGGAATAACAACAGCCTAGGTTACACTGGCTCAAAGTGATATAGTCCACGTTTCATAGGTCTCACAAATTCCATTGGATGGCGTCATTATAGTTGAACAAAATTATCAGTGAAACAGCATCAGTGATTTGAACATTCATAACTGTTAATATGATTGCTTGTGTAATTTACATTTGTTAACTTCTGCTGGATTAGAAACAACCAGTCATTTATGTTATTGTGTGAGAGGAATTATTTTATTATCTAAGTTGATTATGTACGGTTGTTAGTGTTACTGTGTTGCAAATATTGCACAAATAGATGTTGTTAGAAAAATACACACCACAGAGTAAAACAGTATTACATAGATGCATATATCATAACATTGTGATATTTTTAATATTTGACAGAATGTATTATTTCTCAAAGTTAACTTTGAAATAAAATATCACTGTTCTGAACAGAAATGGGCTTCTTTTTCACTTTTAAACAGAAAATGCTTCATTTGACAAGGAATTTGTTTTATTTGAAACGGATAATATATCGTTTGCCTTTTTCAGAAATGGAATTTTGAAACGGAATTGAAACAGAATTTTCCTTTTTTGAAACGGAAAATCAGTGTCCCTAGATATCCACCTAACTACACCATAACAGATTTCCACCCAGTTACCCCATCCAGCTACATCATAACAGAGATCCACCCAACTACATCATAACATATATCCACCCAACTACATCATAACAGATATCTACCAAACTACCTCATAACAGATATCCACCCAACTACATCATAACAGATATCCACCCAACTACATCATAACATATATCCACCCAACTACATCATAAGAGATATCCACCCAACTATTTAATAACAGAAAGCTATGCAACTACATTACAACAGCAATCCACTCAAGTACACGTTAATAAGAACTGTATATTAAACAATAAAAGCCCTGAAGATCAACATAATCTAGGTCATTTCGATGTGAAACATTTGTGGGTGTACATGCCTCCCTCTTGATGCCTGGCTGTCTGTCTGGAATACCATTGGCGTCATTCCTCTGTGCACCAGTTGGAACAGCAGATTGGACTCGATCCCCTGGAAGTACTGCAAGCAAAGTGAACAATGTCACAGTGGGGCCAACAACAGGTCAACAAAATGAGGAAGTACTGCAAGCAATGCAAGCAATGTCACAGTGGGGGCAACAACAGGACAACAGAATGAAAAAGTACTGCAAGCAATGCAAGCAATGTCACAGTGGGGACAACAACAGGACAACAGAATGAAGAAGTACTGCAAGCAATGCAAGCAATGTCACAGTTGGGGCAACAACAGGACAACAGAATGAAGAAGTACTGCAAGCAATGCAAGCAATGTCACAGTGGGGACAACAACAGGACAACAGAATGAAGAAGTACTGCAAGCAAAGTCAACAATGTCACAGTGGGGGCAACAACAGGACAACAGAATGAAGAAGTACTGCAAGCAACGCAAGCAATGTCACAGTGGGGGCAACAACAGGACAACAGAATGAAGAAGTACTGCAAGCAATGTCACAGTGGGGACAACAACAGGACAACAGAATGAAGAAGTACTGCAGGCAATGCAAACAATGTCACAGTGGGGACAACAACAGGACAACAGAATGAAGAAGTACTGCAAGCAGCGCAAGCAATGTCACAGTGGGGGCAACAACAGGACAACAGAATGAAGAAGTACTGCAAACAAAGTGAACAATGTCACAATGGGGGCAACAACAGGACAACAGAATGAGGAAGTACTGCAAGCAACGCAAGCAATGTCACAGTTGGGGCAACAACAGGACAACAGAATGAAGAAGTACTGCAAACAAAGTGAACAATGTCACAATGGGGGCAACAACAGGACAACAGAATGAGGAAGTACTGCAAGCAACGCAAGCAATGTCACAGTGGGGGCAACAACAGAATGAGGAAGTACTGCAAGCAAAGTGAGCAATGTCACACTGGGGCCAACAACAGGACAACAGAATCAGAAAGTACTGCAAGCAAAGCAAGCAATGTCACAGTGGGAGCAACAGCACAACAAAAGAATGAGGAAGTACTGCAAGCAAAATGAACAATGTCACAGTGAGGGCAACAAGAGGATAACAGAATGGGAAATACTGCAAGCAAAGCAAGCAATGTCACAGTGGGGGCAACAACAAGACAACAGAAGGGGAAGTACTGCAGGCAAAGTAAGCGATGTCATAGTGGGGGCAACAACAGGACAACAGAAGGGAAAGTACTGCAGGCAAAGTAAGCAATGTCATAGTGGGGGCAACGACAGGATGCAGTAGGCAGGGAACAAACATACCTCACCAAGCACAACACTATAAGTGTCAGTTGACATATGCATTGGAAGATGAGCACAGAACTGCTCAAATAAAACCTGTGTCTATGTAACTCACTGTAGCCAGAGGCTGCACTTCATATCCCAGCACCACTGTACTCTTTCTTGCAGCTGTGTCCTACAACAGAACAACACAAACACCTTACTACACACCACATAGTGACATCATACTAACACCTTACTACACACCACACAGTGACATCATACTAACACCTTACTACACACCACACAGTGACATCATACTAACACCTTACTACACACCACACAGTGACATCATACTAACACCTTACTACACACCACACAGTGACATCATACTAACACCTTACTACACACCACACAGTGACATCATACTAACACCTTACTACACACCACACAGTGACATCATACTAACACCTTACTACACACCACACAGTGACATCATACTAACACCTTACTACACACCACACAGTGACATCAAACTAACACCTTACTACACACCACATAGTGACATCATACTAACACCTTACTACACACCACATAGTGACATCATACTAACACCTTACTACACACCACACAGTGACATCATACTAACACCTTACTACACACCACACAGTGACATCACACTAACACCTTACTACACACCACAAAGTTACATCATACTAACACCTTACTACACACCACACAGTGACATCATACTAACACCTTACTACACACCACACAGTGACATCATACTAACACCTTACTACACACCACACAGTGACATCATACTAACACCTTACTACACACCACACAGTGACATCATACTAACACCTTACTACACACCACACAGTGACATCATACTAATACCTTACTACACACCACACAGTGACATCATACTAACACCTTACTACACACCACACAGTGACATCATACTAACACCTTACTACACACCACACAGTGACATCATACTAACACCTTACATCATACTAACACCTTACACACACAGTGACATCACTAACACCTTACTACACACCACATAGTGACATCATACTAACACCTTACTACACACCACACAGTGACATCATACTAACACCTTACTACACACCACACAGTGACATCATACTAACACCTTACTACACACCACACAGTGACATCACACTAACACCTTACTACACACCACATAGTGACATCATACTAACACCTTACTACACACCACATAGTGACATCATACTAACACCTTACTACACACCACACAGTGACATCATACTAACACCTTACTACACACCACACAGTGACATCACACTAACACCTTACTACACACCACAAAGTTACATCATACTAACACCTTACTACACACCACACAGTGACATCATACTAACACCTTACTACACACCACACAGTGACATCATACTAACACCTTACTACACACCACACAGTGACATCATACTAACACCTTACTACACACCACACAGTGACATCACACTAACACCTTACTAAACATCACACAGTGACATCATACTAACACCTTACTACACACCACACAGTGACATCATACTAACACCTTACTACACACCACACAGTGACATCATACTAACACCTTACTACACACCACACAGTGACATCATACTAACACCTTACTACACACCACACAGTGACATCATACTAACACCTTACTACACACCACACAGTGACATCACACTAACACCTTACTAAACATCACACAGTGACATCATACTAACACCTTACTACACACCACACAGTGACATCACACTAACACCTTACTAAACATCACACAGTGACATCATACTAACACCTTACTACACACCACACAGTGACATCATACTAACACCTTACTACACACCACACAGTGACATCATACTAACACCTTACTACACACCACACAGTGACATCATACTAACACCTTACTACACACCACACAGTGACATCATACTAACACCTTACTACACACCACACAGTGACATCATACTAACACCTTACTACACACCACACAGTGACATCACACTAACACCTTACTACACACCACATAGTGACATCATACTAACACCTTACTACACACCACACAGTGACATCATACTAACACCTTACTACACACCACACAGTGACATCATACTAACACCTTACTACACACCACACAGTGACATCACACTAACACCTTATTAAACATCACACAGTGACATCATACTAACACCTTACTACACACCACACAGTGACATCATACTAACACCTTACTACACACCACACAGTGACATCATACTAACACCTTACTACACACCACACAGTGACATCATACTAACACCTTACTACACACCACACAGTGACATCATACTAACACCTTACTAAACATCACACAGTGACATCATACTAACACCTTACTACACACCACACAGTGACATCATACTAACACCTTACTAAACATCACACAGTGACATCATACTAACACCTTACTAAACATCACACAGTGACATCATACTAACACCTTACTAAACATTACACAATTATATCATACTAACACCTTACTAAACATTACACAATTATATCATACTAACACCTTACTAAACATTACACAATTATATCATACTAACACCTTACTAAACATCACACAGTGACATCATACTAACACCTTACAAAACAACACACAGTGACATCATACTAACACCTTACTAAACATCACACAGTGACATCATACTAACACCTGACTAAACATCACACAGTGACATCATACTAACACCTTACAAAACAACACACAGTGACATCATACTAACACCTTTCTAAACATCACACAGTGACATCATACTAACACCTTACTAAACATCACACAGTGACATCATACTACCACCTTACTAAACATCACAGTGACATCATACTAACATCTTACTAAACATCACACAGTGACATCATACTAACACCTTACTAAACATCACACAGTGACATCATACTAACACCTTACTAAACATCACACAGTGACATCACACTGACACCTTACTAAACACCACACAGTGGCATCATACTAACACCTTACTACACATCACACAGTGACATCACACTAACGTCTTACTACACGCCACACACTGACGTCGTACTAACACCTTACTACACACCATACGGTGACATCATACTAACACCTTAATACACACCACACTGTGACATCAGACTGACACCTTACTACATACCATAGTGATATCACACTAACACCATATTACATACCACAGTGACATCACACTAACACTTTATTACATAACACACAGTGACATCACATTAACGCTTTGCTACATAACACACAGTGACATCACATTAACACTTTACTACACACCACACAGTGACATCATACTAACACTTTACTACTCACCACACATTCACACCATATTAACACCTTATTACACATCACACAGTGACATCATACTAACACCTTACTACACACTACACAGTGATATCATACTAACACCTTACTACACACTATCGAATGATGTTACTAACACCTTACTAACACCTTACTACACACCACACAGTGACATCCTACTAACACCTTTCTACACATCACACAGTGACATCTTACTACATACCACACACTGTTGTCATACTAACACTTTACTACACACCATATAGTGATATCATACTAACACCTTAATACACACCACACACCTTACTACACACCATAGTGATATCACACTAACACCATATTACATACCACAGTGACATCACACTAACACTTTACTACATAACACACAGTGACATCACACTAACACCTTATTACACACCACACAGTGGCATCACACTAACACCTTATTACACACCACAATGTGGCATCACACTAACACCTTATTACACACCACTCTGTGACATCACACTAACACCTTATTACACATCACACTGTGGCATCTCACTAACACCTTACTACACACCACACAGTGACATCATACTAACACCTTACTACACATCACACAGTGACATCACAGATTCACACTAGCGTCTTACTACACACCACACACTGACGTCATCCTAACACCTTACTACACATCACACAGTGACATCATACTAACACCTTACTACACATCACACAGTGACATCATACTAACACCTTACTACACACCACACTGTGACATCACAGATTCACACTAGCATCTTACTACACACCACACACTGACGTCATCCTAACACCTTACTACACATCACACACTGACGTCATCCTAACACCTTACTACACATCACACAGTGACATCATACTAACACCTTACTACATGCCACACTGTGACATCAGAGTGACACCTTACTACACACCATAGTGATATCATACTAACACCATATTACATATCACAGTGACATCACACTAACACTTAACTACATAACATACATTGACATCACATTAAAACTTTACTACACACCACACAGTGACATCGTACTAACACTTTACTACACACCACAAATTCACACCATACTAACACCTTACTACACATCACACAGTGACATCATACTAACACCTTACTACACACTACACAGTGATATCATACTAATACCTTATTACACATTACAGTATGGTGTTACTAACACCTTACTAACACCTTACTACACAACATACAGTGACATCATACTAACACCTTACTAAACATCACACAGTGACATCATACTAACACCTTTCTACACATCACACAGTGACATCACACTAACGTCTTACTACACACCACACACTGATGCCATACTAACACCTTACTACATGCCATATAATGATATCATACTAACACCTTAATACACACCACACATCTTACTACACACCATAGTGATATCACACTAACACCATATTACATACCACAGTGACATCACACTAACACTTTACTACATAACACACAGTGACATCACACTAACACTTTACTACATAACATACAGTGACATCACACTAACACCTTATTACACACCACACAGTGGCATCACACTAACACCTTATTACACACCACACTATGGCATCAGTGTTATGACAAGTTAATACACTCGTGTTAGAGTTATGTGGAGAAAACCTCCTCATTCAAAACAAACAACCTATCTCACAGGCCTTGTAAGTGTAGAAAGCCTCATGACTCAACACAAACAACTTACCTCACTGGCCTTGTAAGTGTAGAAAGCCTTGTCCTTGAGCACAAACCACAGCGTCCTCCATCGCTTGGTTTTCTTCCTCCATAACTTCAAGTAGCCACTAATGTCAACATCATCAGCATTTGCTCGCACCTACACAACAGTGAAGACCAAAAATTTAAGACATGAGATACAGTGTACACGTACTTACACACCAACAAATTCTGACAGTTGTCTACGTGACCTTTATCACATTGAAGATAGTTTGTCTCTCAACAAATGGTTGAATCTGATCTACCACATGAGAGATGTACCAGCTATGGTGTGGATGGTTGGACAGAGTGAGTGAGATGGGAGAGATGTCCCAGCTGATGTGGATGGATGGATGGAGCCTGATGTGGATGCGCTGAGTGCCTGTCTTACCTCATTGAGGACTGACGGCCGATGCTTCAATTTCAGTTTCCCTTTGCCAAAGCTTCCCAGTCCATGAAACCTGTCCCTGATACTTGACTTGGAGAAGGACATGTTCTTGCCATGGTCTGTTGTCTCTTCCAGCCCATCTTCTATTGCACTCATCTCTGTAAACATGACTTCAGTCCTCAGTCAAGTCACATACTATCATCTGTGTAAATATGACCTTAGTCCTCAGCTGAGTCACACACCTTCATCTCTCTGTAAACATGACCTCACTCCTCAGTCAAGTCACATACTCATCTCTATAAACATGACCTCAATCGTAAGTCAAGTAACATACTTTCATATCTGTAAACACGACCTCTGTCCTCAGTCACGTCACATACTTTCATCTCAGTAAACATGACCTCAGTCGTCAGTCAAGTCACATACTTTCATTTCTGTAAACATGACCTCAGTTGTCAGTCAAGTCACACACTTTCATGACCTCAGTCATTAATACACTTTCATCTTTGTAAACAGTCCTCAGTCTTCATGCCCAATCTGCCATTCAGCCTCAATAATATATTTTATTATAAGTTGAGACAGTCAGTAGGTAATGTCATCATTCTTGTCTTATAAAACTATCTTAATATCTCAAAAATAAAGCAAAAGCACAAAACGGATTATGCACACACGATTATTTAAGTAAATTATACAACTTATGAGTAAACAAGAAACTCATTTGCGAGATATAATAAAAACACTAAATGAATGATTGCATGTCTACAAAGCACATATGCTTACCTTTGTGCAGCTGCTCATAGCATGGCTTACACACACGGTCAGGTTTGTAGGAGAGATAACGCAGAGGGGCCTTGTAGTCAGAACACACACGACACACAACCTGCGAACAAGCATTGTGCACAAACTAACACACACAGCACAGCAAGACAGTCGCATGCCACAGGCTCCAAACTATGCTGGCTTATCAGAAGCCCTTGTCCAACCTTGTCAGACAACACCTGCACAATATACATTCCTTCAGTCAGACCACACCTGCACCGTATACATTCCTTCAGTCAGACAACACCTGCACCGTATACATTCCTTCAGTCAGTATTTACAGTGCTCCTCATTTAGTCCTGCCTTGTGTCAGCAAGTCTAAATAGGTTTAAATGTTTAGAAAATATTGTTCGAACAACAGGTAGGAAAGATTTAACATTCATTGCTTATTCCTGTAAGAAAACCTATCCAGCTTCGATCATCTAGTTCTGACCTACTTTTTGTTCCTAGAGTCAACAATAACATTGAAACTAGGGCTTTCTCTGTTTGGAATATGCTCCCTCTTAGTGTTAGATCAGTTGAAAATATTACAAAATTCCGTCGTCATTTAAAAACTTATCTTTACAACCTTGCTTATTCACCATAGCTCCCTAGCACCTTGACCCATCTGTTGACAACTGGGAAACTGCTTATGGATTTTGAGACTGACCAATCCTTTTGTTTTGATGTGCCTCTGAGCTTGGCTTCCAAGGATTTAGGTGCAATAAAAGTTATCTTATTATTATTATTATAGTCATCACTTCAGTTTTGTGCAAGGGCTACGTGTTGCTGTGATCAGTGACAACTAAAGTGATATGTGTTCCAATGGTGTGTGATCAGTGACAACTAAAGGGATATGTGTTGCTGTGTTGTGTGATCAGTGACAAGACTGACAACTCAAGGGCAATGTGTAGCTGTGTTGTGTGATTAGTGACAACTAAACGGATATGTGTAGCTGTGTTGTGTGATCAGTGACGACTAAAGGGATCTCTCTTTCTGTGTTGTGTGATCAGTGACAACTAAAGGGCTATGTGTAGCTGTGTTGTGTGATAAGTGACAACTAAAGGGATATGTGTAGCTGTGTTGTGTGATCAGTGACGAGTAAAGGGATACGTCTTTCTGTGTTGTGTGACCAGTGACGAGACTGACGACTAAAGGACTATGTGTAGCTGTGTTGTGTGATCAGTGATGACTAAATGGATATGTCTTTCTGTGTTGTGTGATCAGTGATGACTAAAGGGCTATGTGTAGCTGTGTTGTGTGATCAGTGACAACTAAAAGGTTATGTGTAGCTGTGGTGTGTGATCAGTGACAACTAAAAGGCTATGTGTAGCTGTGTTGTGTGATCAGTGACAAGTAGAGGGATGTGTAGCTGTGTTGTGTGATCAGTGACAACTAAAGGGATGTGTAGCTGTGTTGTGTGATCAGTGACAAGTAAAGGGATGTGTAGCTGTGTTGTGTGATCAGTGACAAGTAAAGGGATGTGTAGCTGTGTTGTGTGATCAGTGACAAGTAAAGGGATGTGTAGCTGTGTGTGTGATCAGTGACAACTCAGTGACAAGTAAAGGGATGTGTAGCTGTGTTGTGTGATCAGTGACAAGTAAAGGGATGTGTAGCTGTGTTGTGTGATCAGTGACAACTAAAGGGATGTGTAGCTGTGTTGTGTGATCAGTGACAAGTAAAGGGATGTGTAGCTGTGTTGTGTGATCAGTGACAACTAAAGGGATGTGTAGCTGTGTTGTGTGATCAGTGACAAGTAAAGGGATGTGTAGCTGTGTTGTGTGATCAGTGACAAGTAAAGGGATGTGTAGCTGTGTGTGTGAGTGACAACTAAAAGGCTATGTGTAGCTGTGTTGTGTCAGTGACAACTAAGTGACAACTAAAGGGATGTGTAGCTGTGTTGTGTGATCAGTGACAAGTAAAGGGATGTGTAGCTGTGTTGTGTGATCAGTGACAAGTAAAGGGATGTGTAGCTGTGTTGTGTGATCAGTGACAACTAAAGGGATGTGTAGCTGTGTTGTGTGATCAGTGACAAGTAAAGGGATGTGTAGCTGTGCTGTGTGATCAGTGACAAGTAAAGGGATGTGTAGCTGTGTTGTGTGATCAGTGACAAGTAAAGGGATGTGTAGCTGTGCTGTGTGATCAGTGACAAGTAAAGGGATGTGTAGCTGTGTTGTGTGATCAGTGACAACTAAAGGGATGTGTAGCTGTGTTGTGTGATCAGTGACAAGTAAAGGGATGTGTAGCTGTGCTGTGTGATCAGTGACAACTAAAGGGATGTGTAGCTGTGTTGTGTGATCAGTGACAAGTAAAGGGATGTGTAGCTGTGTTGTGTGATCAGTGACAAGTAAAGGGATGTGTAGCTGTGCTGTGTGATCAGTGACAAGTAAAGGGATGTGTAGCTGTGTTGTGTGATCAGTGACAACTAAAGGGATGTGTAGCTGTGTTGTGTGATCAGTGACAACTAAAGGGATGTGTAGCTGTGCTGTGTGATCAGTGACAACTAAAGGGATGTGTAGCTGTGTTGTGTGATCAGTGACAACTAAAGGGATGTGTAGCTGTGCTGTGTGATCAGTGACAAGTAAAGGGATGTGTAGCTGTGCTGTGTGATCAGTGACAACTAAAGGGATGTGTAGCTGTGTTGTGTGATCAGTGACAAGTAAAGGGATGTGTAGATGTGCTGTGTGATCAGTGACAACTAAAGGGATGTGTAGCTGTGTTGTGTGATCAGTGACAAGTAAAGGGATGTGTAGCTGTGTTGTGTGATCTGTGTTGTGTGATCAGTGACAACTAAAGGGATGTGTAGCTGTGTTGTGTGATCAGTGACAAGTAAAGGGATGTGTAGCTGTGTTGTGTGATCAGTGACAACTAAAGGGATGTGTAGCTGTGTTGTGTGATCAGTGACAAGTAAAGGGATGTGTAGCTGTGTTGTGTGATCAGTGACAACTAAAGGGATGTGTAGCTGTGTTGTGTGATCAGTGACAACTAAAGGGATGTGTGGCTGTGTTGTGTGATCAGTGACAACTAAAGGGATGTGTAGCTGTGTTGTGTGATCAGTGACAAGTAAAGGGATGTGTAGCTGTGTTGTGTGATCAGTGACAAGTAAAGGGATGTGTAGCTGTGTTGTGTGATCAGTGACAAGTAAAGGGATGTGTAGCTGTGTTGTGTGATCAGTGACAAGTAAAGGGATGTGTAGCTGTGCTGTGTGATCAGTTACAAGTAAAGGGATGTGTAGCTGTGTTGTGTGATCAGTGACAAGTAAAGGGATGTGTAGCTGTGCTGTGTGATCAGTGACAAGTAAAGGGATGTGTAGCTGTGTTGTGTGATCAGTGACAAGTAAAGGGATGTGCAGCTGTGTTGTGTGATCAGTGACAAGTAAAGGGATGTGTAGCTGTGCTGTGTGATCAGTGACAACTAAAGGGATGTGTAGCTGTGTTGTGTGATCAGTGACAAGTAAAGGGATGTGTAGCTGTGTTGTGTGATCAGTGACAAGTAAAGGGATGTGTAGCTGTGTTGTGTGATCAGTGACAACTAAAGGGATGTGTAGCTGTGTTGTGTGATCAGTGACAACTAAAGGGATGTGTAGCTGTGCTGTGTGATCAGTGACAACTAAAGGGATGTGTAGCTGTGTTGTGTGATCAGTGACAACTAAAGGGATGTGTAGCTGTGCTGTGTGATCAGTGACAAGTAAAGGGATGTGTAGCTGTGCTGTGTGATCAGTGACAACTAAAGGGATGTGTAGCTGTGTTGTGTGATCAGTGACAAGTAAAGGGATGTGTAGATGTGCTGTGTGATCAGTGACAACTAAAGGGATGTGTAGCTGTGTTGTGTGATCAGTGACAAGTAAAGGGATGTGTAGCTGTGTTGTGTGATCAGTGACAAGTAAAGGGATGTGTAGCTGTGTTGTGTGATCAGTGACAAGTAAAGGGATGTGTAGCTGTGTTGTGTGATCAGTGACAACTAAAGGGATGTGTAGCTGTGTTGTGTGATCAGTGACAACTAAAGGGATGTGTAGCTGTGCTGTGTGATCAGTGACAACTAAAGGGATGTGTAGCTGTGTTGTGTGATCAGTGACAACTAAAGGGATGTGTAGCTGTGTTGTGTGATCAGTGACAACTAAAGGGATGTGTAGCTGTGCTGTGTGATCAGTGACAACTAAAGGGATGTGTAGCTGTGTTGTGTGATCAGTGACAACTGTGTGATCAGTGACAACTAAAGGGATGTGTAGCTGTGTTGTGTGATCAGTGACAAGTAAAGGGATGTGTAGCTGTGTTGTGTGATCAGTGACAAGTAAAGGGATGTGTAGCTGTGTTGTGTGATCAGTGACAAGTAAAGGGATGTGTAGCTGTGCTGTGTGATCAGTGACAACTAAAAGGCTATGTGTAGCTGTGTTGTGTGATCAGTGACAACTAAAGGGATGTGTAGCTGTGCTGTGTGATCAGTGACAACTAAAGGGATGTGTAGCTGTGTTGTGTGATCAGTGACAAGTAAAGGGATGTGTAGCTGTGTTGTGTGATCAGTGACAACTAAAGGGATGTGTAGCTGTGCTGTGTGATCAGTGACAACTAAAGGGATGTGTAGCTGTGTTGTGTGATCAGTGACAACTAAAGGGATGTGTAGCTGTGTTGTGTGATCAGTGACAAGTAAAGGGATGTGTAGCTGTGTTGTGTGATCAGTGACAAGTAAAGGGATGTGTAGCTGTGTTGTGTGATCAGTGACAAGTAAAGGGATGTGTAGCTGTGTTGTGTGATCAGTGACAACTAAAGGGATGTGTAGCTGTGCTGTGTGATCAGTGACAACTAAAGGGATGTGTAGCTGTGTTGTGTGATCAGTGACAACTAAAAGGTATGTGTAGCTGTGTTGTGTGATCAGTGACAAGTAAAGGGATGTGTAGCTGTGTTGTGTGATCAGTGACAAGTAAAGGGATGTGTAGCTGTGTTGTGTGATGTGTAGCTGTGTTGTGTGATCAGTGACAAGTAAAGGGATGTGTAGCTGTGCTGTGTGATCAGTGACAACTAAATGGATGTGTAGCTGTGTTGTGTGATCAGTGACAACTAAAGGGATGTGTAGCTGTGTTGTGTGATCAGTGACAAGTAAAGGGATGTGTAGCTGTGTTGTGTGATCAGTGACAAGTAAAGGGATGTGTAGCTGTGTTGTGTGATCAGTGACAAGTAAAGGGATGTGTAGCTGTGTTGTGTGATCAGTGACAAGTAAAGGGATGTGTAGCTGTGTTGTGTGATCAGTGACAAGTAAAGGGATGTGTAGCTGTGTTGTGTGATCAGTGACAAGTAAAGGGATGTGTAGCTGTGTTGTGTGATCAGTGACAAGTAAAGGGATGTGTAGCTGTGTTGTGTGATCAGTGACAAGTAAAGGGATGTGTAGCTGTGTTGTGTGATCAGTGACAAGTAAAGGGATGTGTAGCTGTGTTGTGTGATCAGTGACAACTAAAGGGATGTGTAGCTGTGTTGTGTGATCAGTGACAACTAAAGGGATGTGTAGCTGTGTTGTGTGATCAGTGACAACTAAAGGGATGTGTAGCTGTGTTGTGTGATCAGTGACAACTAAAGGGATGTGTAGCTGTGCTGTGTGATCAGTGACAACTAAAGGGATGTGTAGCTGTGTTGTGTGATCAATGACAAGTAAAGGGATGTGTAGCTGTGTTGTGTGATCAGTGACAAGTAAAGGGATGTGTAGCTGTGTTGTGTGATCAGTGACAACTAAAGGGATGTGTAGCTGTGCTGTGTGATCAGTGACAACTAAAGGGATGTGTAGCTGTGTTGTGTGATCAGTGACAACTGAAGGGATGTGTAGCTGTGCTGTGTGATCAGTGACAACTAAAGGGATGTGTAGCTGTGTTGTGTGATCAGTGACAACTAAAGGGATGTGTAGCTGTGTTGTGTGATCAGTGACAACTAAAGGGATGTGTAGCTGTGCTGTGTGATCAGTGACAACTAAAGGGATGTGTAGCTGTGTTGTGTGATCAGTGACAAGTAAAGGGATGTGTAGCTGTGTTGTGTGATCAGTGACAAGTAAAGGGATGTGTAGCTGTGCTGTGTGATCAGTGACAACTAAAAGGCTATGTGTAGCTGTGTTGTGTCATCAGTGACAACTAAAGGGATGTGTAGCTGTGTTGTGTGATCAGTGACAACTAAAGGGATGTGTAGCTGTGTTGTGTGATCAGTGACAAGTAAAGGGATGTGTAGCTGTGTTGTGTGATCAGTGACAACTAAAGGGATGTGTAGCTGTGCTGTGTGATCAGTGACAAGTAAAGGGATGTGTAGCTGTGTTGTGTGATCAGTAACAACTAACGGGCTACGTGTAGCCGTGTTTTGATGGCTGTTACCTTGCCACAAGCCCTGCAGTGGTGTCTACGGAAGGTGACCGTGAACTCAGCTGTACACAGCATACACATGGAGACACGCGCATCAGGGATCCACACTGGGGCTCGACTCCCCAACTTGAAGTCTGCATCCATCTCAATCTGTAGAGAAATATTGAGATGACCTTACAAGGAACTCCTTAACTAACAACTAACTATGGTTATAGTGGAGAGACATGGCGATACATCCTGTCACACCGAATCAGGAATCACCATTATAACCTGACCTATCTCATGACACTTAAACACTGATTCACTTTACTTACGTGTAAAAATATCTGTAGTAAAATTGGAAAGATTTACGATTTAACCAAATATATATATATATATGTGGCCTATCTTAACAAAATGAGTCACACGTCGGCTTTTTCCAATATTGAGTTATTTACATCATTTGAAAGAGCAGTCTCAACTTTCATATAAGAAGACAAGAAGATATCTCAATTATAACTGAAGTTACAGGTGGGGTTAAAATCTTCAAACCCAGAAAACGGCCTTCAAAGTTTAAGCGACACATTTGTTGTGTTACAAGTAATGTACTTAAGTTACCATGCACAAATCTTGCTGAAATTTTGACCACTCGAAAATGGCATTCTGAAGACAATGTGTTAATATGAAAACAAGATCTTTGTTAGAAATAAAATAGCAGTACAATTAATTGTTTGTGTAATTACCACTATTGTTACAAAAGCTAAAACTTTGCTGCACTATTATACATTATGCCTTAGTTAGCATTGTCATATCTGGATGATATTTGGAACACTTGACGCTAATGGCATCCTCATAACACTACATCAATATACAAACCAAACCTTTGTCAGAAATAAGTTAGCAACAAATTAATTGCTTGTGCAATTACTGGCATTGTTAAGAAAAGCGAAAACCGGCAGCTCTTGTGCAATTACACATTACATTTTGTAGAGGTAAATGTCACTAGTGGGTCAGTAAAAATGTTATTATTTTTATTATTAGTTTTGTATTATTATTTTTTTTTTAAACAACTTATTCAGATTTATGAAAACATAATGAACATATTCGTAATCTTCATGGTAATTAACAAGAATTTTAATACCAAAGAACAATGTAACTACATAACGACAACAGATCGGTGACAATGTCCAGTAAGTCAAGTGTAGCTTCCAGACTGGCCACATCCTCGCTTGTGTGCTATCGGCATGGCAGGGCACGCATGGCCTCGGGTGCAGGGAATGCCTACTCAAGTGCAGCCGCAGTAGTTTCACATTGTGGCTCCTGTTCACCAGATGGTCCAACAACAGGGTCAATCTCCGGCGACGCCCAGACTCCTACTAAACAGGCGGTCCTGTAATAGACGCAACCTCCTCGGCTGGACTTGGACAGAGCACATCTTCGAAGCCACGCCGCATTCCATTGTTGCTTCGTTATAAACAACTATCTGGGTCACAAGTGACAGTGCTGACGCAGTGAAAATACAAAGTGCGCCTGTGTGCATAGAGAATTATTCAAATTACCTCTTCACTGAACCAATGTGTGAAACCGCTTGGGTCACATGATCTGAACTTGTTTACACATCTGGCATTAGAGGGGGTGTGTTCCTTGCCTTCTGTAGGTCACAGTTTGCATTTATCAGCATATATGTGCCCATATTTGGAAAGACGACGTGTCAAGCTTCGAGGGGATACCAGATTTGTTAGGGATCATCCCAAAGATGACGGCAAAGAATTGGCATTTTCAACTTTGTTTTACGGAAACCAAGCAGGACTCTTTGCACAGCTCCTCAGAAATTATATTAAAATACATAAAACAGAATTAGAAAGGAGCAGTGGTGGCAATCGATAAAACAAATATTAAGGAATCATTTTAAGGGGAAATCACAAAATCTGTACATTCGCAATTTTGTTTACATAAATGGCATTTACGGAAAATCAGTTTTACCCACATCCGACTCATTTCATTAAGATGGGTCACATATATATATATATCATATATATTTCTAACGGCAGCATAAGCAGACCAAATATGTATACTGCACCACTTTAGGCAGACCGCTGTTTTAGGCAGACCCAAGCTGGTTTGTCTAAAGTTTTGACCCCACATTGCATAGATAATTCATGTTAGTTTAAAATTCGAACTGGTAGTATATGTAGCATAACCAGAAATATATGCAAATGAATTATTTGCACCAAAAAAAAATATTTTTGGTGATTTTGAGTGCATTGTTTTCGGATGTTGTATATCCTATCTCTCTTAATGGAACAGTCTGTCTATGTTGCCTTTAGGACTATATATATGTATATATATATATGTATATATATATATATATATGTATATATATATATATATGAGATATATATATATATATACATATATATATATATACATATACATGAGATATATACACACACATATATACATGAGTAGAAGAGTGACTGACATAGGCGAGTGCTGGCAAGTGACTCCTCTTCAGGTCGAAGCTGTAGCGTTTCTGCTGGTGTTCCTCAATAGCCTTCTGCAGTGCTTCCAACCACTCGTCTCGTTCCTCCGATGTCCTGCAAGTAGTCACAACTCAACAAACTCGCTTCTTATATGCACTAATCTCCAAAACAGTTTATGCAAACTTTTGACCTCACTTGATTGCTAAACTTCAGATTAAACAGCAAGAACGACATGATTGTTCTTTTAGTATCGATTTTTATTTTTAGTATTTTTTCCTGATAACTTAAAGTTTATATATAAAGATTCTGTTATTTTGAAAATAGCCCCAACTGAACAGATGGGTGATAATATGTGAAGTTTGATTGATGAATTGGACAAACCTGGCAGAGATGGTGAACGACCGGCGAGTTGAGATGATGCTGAACTCATTCTGGAAGGCTTCCTTCAATGGTTTACTCACCTACACACAACCACACCAGTTACTTCCCTACTCTCATACTGGTTAGTTACTTCCTTACTCTCACACTGGTCAGTTACTTCCCTACTCTCATACTGGTTAGGTACTTCCTTACTCTCACACTGGTCAGTTACTTCCCTACTCTCACACTGGTCAGTTACTTCCCTACTCTCATACTGGTTAGTTACTTCCTTACTCTCACACTGGTCAGTTACTTCCTTACTCTCACACTAGTTAGTTACTTCCTTACTCTCATACTGGTAAGTTACTTCCTTAATCTCACACTGGTAAGTTAATTCCCTACTCTCATACTGGTAAGTTACTTCCCTACTCTCCCACTGGTCAGTTACTTCCCTACTCTCACACTGGTCAGTTACTTCCCTACCTTCATACTGGTTAGTTACTTCCTTACTCTCACACTGGTCAGTTACTTCCTTACTCTCATACTAGTTAGTTACTTGCTTACTCTCATACTGGTAAGTTACTTCCTTACTCTCACATTGGTAAGTTACTTCCCTACTCTCACACTGGTCAGTTACTTCCCTACTCTCACACTGGTCAGTTACTTCCCTACTCTCACACTGGTCAGTTACTTCCCTACTCTCATTCTGGTTAGTTACTTCCTTGGTCTCACACTGGTCAGTTACTTCTTTACTCTCATACTGGTTAGTTACTTAATTACTCTCATACTGGTTAGTTACTTACTCTCATACTGGTCAGTTACTTCCTTACTCTCACACTGGTCAGTTATTTCCTTACTCTCACATTGGTCAGTTATTTCCTTACTCTCACACCGGTCAGTTACTTCCCTACTGTCACACTGGTCAGTTACTTATCTACTCTCACACTGGTCAGTTACTTTCTTACTCTCATACTGGTGAGTTACTTCCTTACTCTCACACTGGTCAGTTATTTCCCTACTCTCACACTGGTAAGTTATTTCCCTACTCTCACACTGGTCAGTTATTTCCCTACTATCACACTGGTCAGTTACTTCCCTACTCTCACACTGGTTAGTTACATCCTTAATCTCACACTGGTTAGTTACTTCCCTACTGTCACACTGGTCAGTTACTTCCATACTCTCATACTGGTCAGTTACTTTCCTACTCTCACACTGGTCAGTTACTTCTTTACTCTCACACTGGTCAGTTACTTCCCTACTCTCACACCGGTCAGTTACTTCCTTACTATCACATTGGTCAGTTACTTCCTTACTCTCACACTTGTCAGTTACATCCTTACTCTCATACTGATCAGTTACGTCCTTACTCTCACACCAGTCAGTTACTTCCCTACTGTCACACTGGTCAGTTACTTCCCTACTCTCACACTGGTCAGTTACTTCTTTACTCTCACACTGGCCAGTTACTTCCTTACTCTCACACTGGTCAGTTACTTCTTTACTCTCACACTGGTCAGTTACTTCCTTACTCTCACACTGGTCAGTTACTTACTTACTCTCACACTGGTCAGTTACTTCCCTACTCTCACACTGGTCAGTTACTTCCTTACTCTCACACATGTCAGTTACTTCCTTACTATCACACTGGTCAGTTACTTCCTTACTCTCATATTGATCAGTTACGTCCTTACTCTCACACCGGTCAGTTACTTCCCTACTGTCACACCGGTCAGTTACTTCCCTACTCTCACACTGGTCAGTTACTTCTTTACTCTCACACTGGTCAGTTACTTCTTTACTATCACACTGGTCAGTTACTTCCTTACTCTCACACTGGTCAGTTACTTCCTTACTCTCACACTGGTCAGTTACTTCCCTACTCATAAACTGTTCAGTTACACATCAAACCCCATATCCTTTTTCATATTTGTCTGTAATTGTCTTTTATAAAATGCTGGATCTGTTTTTCGTTCCAGGTCATTTTGCCAACTATCAGCCGTCATGTTGAAATAAAGCAACAATTATTTTGTCTACGAACATAAAAATGTAGGGTGTTCAGTCATTTGTTATTACTCTTAACAGACACCAGATTGTCTCATTGTTTTTTTTTAAAAATAACAGTGCCAAATTAGGAATAAGTATATTTGAAACAAATATGCTGCTGGAGAGAGAGATAGTGAGCGAGCGAGAAGATGCAAGCGAGAGGAGCAAGAGCAAGAACGATAGAGAGGAGTTGTCTGTACCTTCATGCCACTCAGAGGTAACTCATTGTTCAGCTTGTAGCCACCCGACACTTGAGTCGTGTACAGCAGGGCATCATTCAACTGAAACGTATCACACATGAGTTAGTAATTAATCAATATCTCTAATCATAATTACATAGATTTCTTTATGTAGAAAAACTACACACATAAATATATCTCATCATATAATCAACCAGTGCAAAGAAGATTATAATTATATTCATGTGAAAATATTGGTCTTATAAATCATTACTGAATATTCAGTTTTCATACAAGCTAACAGTAATTATTATCGTGATCATTATAATGTTTAATATGATTATTCCTTTAAGGAGCACAATTAACTATCTCATCAAACTCTTCATCTTAGTTCATAAACTCTTTTTCCATAGTTCATGAACTGCTTCACCACAATTCATGAACTCCATCATCACAGTTTGTGAATTATTTATCTATTTCACAGTATAACTCACAGTAGTTCATGGACTCTGTCACCTTAGTTCATGAACTCTCTCACTCACCACAGTTGATGAACTCTCTCACCACAGTTCATGGACTCACTCACCAAAATAAACCTGCGAGGTTGCATTTCCTTGCGTGACAACTTCATCAAGATGCCCTCCTTAAGGAGGAACTGTCAGACACACAATGTCATATTAGTCAACAGAAGTAGATGACAATCAAACAAACATTGGTCACAAAAAGTTAAAGCTCACCCTTTACCCGTCTTTTCTCAGAATAATTTCGTGAAAAATCAAACTAATCTTCTGCATGCTAGCACGTTTGTGTTATTTATATTTGATTAAATCACTGGAAAAATGTTTAAATTATTTTTAATTGGGATATGTCAAGTTCAAATTTCCCACCTGAGTGCCATGATGTAATATTGTGTGACACAGAGCTGAGACAGAGAGAGTCATTATGATTGGCTAAAGAAGAAGTGTATGACTCACGCGCCCTGGCTTGATGACTTCACACCGACTGATGAGACTGTTCTGTATCTCCAGCAACTTGCCCACATTGTCCTGGAACACAAGATTACCTTACAGGGTGGGGCAACAGGGTGGGGTGATTACTGCAGGGTTATAAAGAAGGGGTACTGCTAACACAGTATGCTGTACATGCAGCACAGCATACTAGCTGTGTATAAACTCAGCATGACTGACTATGGCGTAGAATGAAACAGTTTAAACAAGAGTATTTTGATGACTTCTCTAGAAGGGTACTGGTTGACTCACCCTATACTGCATGCTCTCATTGGCGTGATCCGCCACCTCACTCACGATGACAAGGGCGGCTGTAACATGACCACAGTGCTTACAACACATGACTGGCATGACTGTAATAACATGAGATGTGTTGATGTGTGCTGTGTGTATGTGTTGTGTGTGTGTTTGTGTGTGTGTGTGTGTGTGTGTGCATGTGTGTGTGTGTGTGTGTGCACATTTGTGTGTGTGCGTGTGTGGTGTGTGTGTGTGTGTGTGTGTGTGTGTGTGTGTGTGTGTGTGTAGGTGCATGTATGCATGTGTGTGTGTATGGTATGTGTGTGTGTGTGCATGCATACGTGTGAATGTTCATGTGTGTGGATGCGTACATGTGTGTGGATGCATACATGAGTGTGCATGCGTACGTGTGTGTGCATGATACATGTGTGTGCATGCACACATGTGTGTGCATTCTTAAATGTGTGTGGATGCGTACATGTGTGTGGATGCATACATGATTGTACTTGCTTACATGAGTGCGCATGCGTACATGAGCGTGCATGTATACATGTGTGCACATGCGTACATGTGTGTGCATACATACATGTGTGCGCATGCCTACATGTGTGTGCATACATACATGTGTGTGCATGCCTACATGTGTGTGCATGCGTACATGCGTGTACATGAGTGTACATGAGCGCGCATTCGTACACATGTATACATGAGTGCGCATGCATACATGTGTGCGTATGCGTACATGTGTGTGCATGGGTACATGTGTGCATGTGTGTGCATGTGTACATGTGTGTGCATGCGTACATGTGTGTGCATGCGTACATGTGTGTGCATGCATACATGTGTGTGCATGCGTACATGTGTGTGCATGTGTGTATGCGCACATGTGTGTGCATGCACATGGTCACAATCATGATGCAAGCCTGCATGTGTGTGACAGCTTCACTTGCTGCACTTAATCATACGTTAATTTTAGAGTTTTACATACTGCGATATAAGCACAACACAAGGAGGTGCTTGACATAAGCGGTAGTGATAACACTGTGTGTTGACTTACTGAGAATATCCTTATAGTCAACAGCATCAGACGACACACTCTTCTTGTATTCTGCAAAGAACAAACAAGTTGTAACTCTCTTCAGACAACCCTTAAAATGGCTCTTGGAGCATTGTTGATTCACTGCTGTGTTCATGGTTGTGTTCAAGATTGTGTTCAATGCTGTGTTCAAGATTGTGTTCATGACTATATCTAAGAGTTCTCCAAGAGGGATCTTAAAGGACATTGCATCAATTTACATGTTGAGGGCAAGCTTTAAGTTTGGCAACTTGTACACATGTGATACCTGCTTGTGTTCTCAAGAATGCTTGTCTTGCTGGTGCAAGGTGACATGGGTATTAAGTGGTGGTCCTGTCTTGGCCAGATTTATCTCAGTGAATGAATCACAAGACATTATTTTTAATTGTTAATGTAATGAAATCTGTAATGTGATTCTCTTCTTTCTATGATGATAACAATTTAGATAATTGCACAGGTCATTTAACTGGTAATAGCTGTTCTCTACTGATTCAACTTTTGAGAGTTGTAATTCGCATGGATAATGTCCATGTTGCATTAGGTACCTTGGAGCAGAAGTCGGTACTGTGGAATGCGTTGGATTGGCTTCAGCATGTAGTGCTTCAGAGCTAGACCAGCACACAGGGCAGACATCTGAACACACAAGACAGTACATGAACACAGAGCTAGACCAGCACACAGGGCACACAAATGGACACAAGACAATACATGAACTCAGGGCTAGATACAGGGTAGACGTCTGAACACAAGACAATACATGAACACAGAGCTAGACACAGGGCAGATGTTTGAACACAAGACAATACATGAACACAGAGCTAGACACAGGGCTGACATCTGAACACAAGACAATACATGAACACAGAGTTAGACACAGGGCATATGTCTGAACACAATACAATACATGAACACAGAACTAGACGCAGGGCAGATGTATGAACACAAGACAATACATGAACACAGAGTTCGACACAGGGTAGATGTCTGAACAAAAGACAATACATGAACACAGAGCTAGTCATAGGGCACACGCACACGAACACAGAGCTAGACCAGCATTCAAGGCAGGCGTCTGAACACAAGACAATACATGAAGACAGAGCAAGTCTAATGTGTGCAGAACTATGTAAACTTCTATAACATGACGTCGAAGTCTGTAGCACCATGTCAATGTTTGTAGCACCATATCAAAGTCTGTAGCACCATCTCAATGTTTGTAGCACCATGTCAAAATCTGTAGCACCACCTCAATGTTTGTAGCACCATGTCAAAGTCTGTAGCACCACCTCAATGTTTGTAACACCATGTCAAAATCTGTAGCACCATCTCAATGTTTGTAGCACCATATCGAAGTCAGTAGCACCATCTCAATGTTTGTAGCACCATATCGAAGTCTGTAGCACCATCTCAATATTTGTAGCACCATGTCAAAGTCTGTAGCACCATCTCAATGTTTGTAGCACCATATCGAAGTCTGTAGCACCATCTCAATATTTGTA
>CM034531.1:37251758-37381186 GCA_020002185.1 Paraescarpia echinospica
CACCAAAGCCACAAGCTTAATAATACACGCGCACAGGCCAATATGACAGCGCCGACCTCCAGCCGCATCAGATGCCACCAACTGTGTTTCCGCCAGTATTCCAACTCACACACGAAACAATCCAGCGAACGCCCAATCCACAAGCTTAATACGCGCGCACACAGGCCAATCTGACAGCTCCGACCGCCAACTGCAATAACACACGATTAATTCCACCTATATTGCACCACCAAACACCAGCGGCCGCCAAAGCCACAGGCTTAATACACGCGCACAGGCCCCTATGACAGCGCCAGCCTCCAGCCGCCATAACGATATTGTACGCACATCAGAGGTCCCCAACTGTATTCCAACTCACACAAGCCAGCGACCGCCAAAGCCACACACAGGCCAATCTGACAGCTCCGACCGCCCACTGCTATAACGATATTGCACCGCAATTGCACGCGTATCCATCAGCTGTGCCGCAGCCAGCGCTGACAGGCAATATCCACATCAGCGCCACAACCTTATTACAAGCGCGTCTATGCGGCCCCGAAAAACATTTATCCGGCCTCCCGTCAAACAATGCACATAAAAATCCTACAGCCTGACATTCGACACCACCATTTGCCAGTGAGTCGTGAAAACCAGGCCACGCAATTGCCCTCCTGATCTCCAGCTCGCCAGGCGTAATCTAAACCGCGCGGCCCCACCTCCACCACCGCACCGGTCTAGAAGCTTCTAGAAGGTTCTAGAAGGTTCTAGAAGGTTCTAGAACCTTCCCGCGCGTCATTATTTTAAACTCGCTGATCTCCAGGGGTGTCACTTCACTCTAAAATCTTTCCCACCTCCCGTGCACGTAATGAATACTAATTGGTCTCTATTTACTATTTTTTGTCGTTGCTAACGTTCTCCTCCGATAATTGCGCTACTCATTTGTTACTAATTAGTATTAATTAATTAATTAATTAATTACCCTAATTAGTACCTGATTAGTACTTAATTAATTTATTAATTAGTACCTGATTAGCCACTAGAGGTCGTCATTCACCCTATTTATTTCCTCTTTATTCAGTAGATGGCGACACCCTCTTTCTCATGACCCCTATCAATCACTTTTGACGTTTACTAAATCATACTGATAAAAAACGTAGGAATTCTACTTATAAAAAACGAAAAAGCCTTTGATCTAAGGTCACTTCCGTGGATGGCGAGTCCTGAACCACTACTCGGGTATTATGCCGAGGCGAGACGAGCCAAGTGCAAGACGCATGACACTTCGAGATCGTGTTGACATTAAGCCACCACGACGGCTCATTAACGAAATGTGAATCCGAAAACTGAAAAAGAAAACAACAAAATTTAAAACAAAAAGGGATGTCACGAGATACCCCAGCTGATGCCCAGCAAGGAGGGTATATTTGGACTGATTACCAAGCAGCAACCTCTGGACTGTAATTAGCATGTAGAGTTGTGGGCGCTGCCACCGCTGTTAGTGTAGTGAATCAGTCTAGCCTAGGATTTAGACCAGTGCTGCTGTGTATCCAGATAATAACGTATTAAACATATTCTTCTCGACGTGTTGTTTGTATGTTATATAATACATAGATACGAGCAATACCGTTACAGTTCTCATTGACTTCAGCCCGGCCTTTTATACAATCAACACAAGATATTAATTCAGCGGCTACTCTTGCGTTATGGCATTGTTGACAAGGCGCTTAGCTGGTTGCAATTTTATCTGCTGGGTCGGACCCTGCGAGTGGTCATTCTGGAAGGCTAAAAACACGTCAACATTCGCAAATTCTGGCACACGAAGAATCTGTCCCCCGTTGTGCAGTTTTCGTGAGCCCACTTCACGCATTCAGTACATTGAATCCTAGGACCCATCCGTCGCATGTTGCGTTGTATTATCTCTTAAACGGACCGGTCTACCGGCTGCAACTTATGAGAAGTGTGCGACGAGAATGATAGCATGACGACTCCGTTTTCTTTCGCGAAATCGAGGACCTCGATAGACAGATGTGACTCGTGATTGTCAAGGATAAGGAGAACGGTCTCCTGTCGCGAGCAGGGCACATGACGCACAAAATGTTGCACTATAAAGGCGGCGGGTGCTAATGAGGACACGCCGCTGGGATAGTTACCGTTGCTTTGATACACCTGTTACTAAACTCATTGAATAAGTTTTCGGATGTCATTTAACCCGAAGGTTGCGCAAATCCAATGGAGTCAGGAGCACCATTGATGGAAGCATCTTTGTGGTTCACCCTTGGGAATACGAACATCGGTGGCACAGTGTTAATTGCCGACAGCACTGACAGCACAGCACACGGTCACCAGCTGTCCTCGTTCGGCGGAAACGGTGGCGCCGACTTGTTTCATTCCAGTAGATTTAACAAGATTTAACAAGATTGCCATCCAGAGAATTAACTCTAGATGGCAGGTGGACAAGGAAGCCCTTTGGCTTATCGAGAGTCCAACCCTTTTATCTACATATATCCAGCCCTTCTGAGCTGTGTCGATTTTATTTTTAAACATATTCACACTACTAGCACCCACACAATCATCAGATAATCTGTTCCATTCATTCACAGTCCTTTGTGAAAATGAGAACTTTCTCACGTCTAATCTACACTGCTCCTTTACTAATGTAACTTCATGTCCTCTAGTCTTTCTATCTTTCTTAACTGAAAAAAACATATTTCTATCAATATTTTCATAACCATTCAATATTTTAAACACTTCTATCTGATCTCCTCTCAGTCTCCTGGTCTCTAGTGTTGTTAAACCACATTCTTTTAGGCGTTTTTCATAACTAAGATCCCTCAGTTTTGATATCATTTTAGTCGCTCTCCTCTGTACTCTTTCTAGCATATCTATGTCCTTCTTGCGGTATGGCCTCCACGCTTGTATACAATATTCTAAATGATGCCTAACTATTGTTTTGTACAGTGGTATTATTAGTTCTTTTTCTTTATATGCTATATTTCGCCTAATCAATCCAAGGATTTGATTTCCCTTTGAAGCTGCAATTCCACACTGCTCTGAAACCTTCATGTCAGCAGTAATTGTCAGCCCCAAGTCTTTTTCTTTTACAGTAGTACTTAGTACAGTTCCCCCCATTGTATATTCTACATATTCGTTCCTATGTCCTGTGTGAAGGCATTTACATTTCCAAAAATTGAACAACATTTGCCACTTTTCAGACCATTTGATCAACCTGTCTAGATCATCTTGTAAATGCTGTCTATCCCCATCACTTTTAATCCTTCTAAACACTTTTGTATCATCTGCAAATGTCAACACCTTGCTAGCTATATCATCGTCCAAATCGTTTATATATATATTAAGAATAATATAGGTCCCAGTACTGATCCCTGTGGAACCCCACTCAAAACTGATTTCCAGTTTGAAGCTTCCCCATCAACAACTACCCGTTGTCTTCTGTCATTCAGCCATTTTTCTATCCAGTTAATTATACCATTTCCTATGCCATGGGCCTTTAGTTTAAGCAGTAATCTCTGATGTGGCACTTTGTCGAAAGCTTTTTGAAAATCTAAGTAGATGATATCTACTGGTGATCCATCATCTACCCACTTAGTGATATCTTCCAAAAAAATAACATATTTGTTAAGCATGACCTCGCTTTTAGAAACCCATGTTGAGATGGGTTTATCAAGTTATGTTTAACAAGAAAATCCACCAAGTGATCTTTAATTAGTCTTTCTAATAATTTACAAATCACCGATGTTAAACTAACTGGTCTATAATTATTTGACTTGTTTCTCGAACCTTTTTTGAATAACGGTATAATGTTTGCTTTTTTCCATTCTAAAGGAACCACTCCCTCTTCTAATGACAAGTTGAAAACTGTTGCAAGTGGTATGCTAATTTGTTCTACAATTTCCAATAGTAGTTTGGGTGGAATACCATCCACTCCAGGTGATTTATTATCCTTCATAGCCCTAATTTTCTTAGCTACCATTTCTGGGGTTACAATTAACTGTCTTAAATAGTCTGATTCTGCCCCCTTGATCTTAGCCTCTGGTACTGGCAGTGAACTAGTGTCTTCTCTGGTAAACACTGAACTAAAATACTCATTTAGGTCTTCTGCCATTAAGAATCCTTCTGATATTATATTTCCAGCACTATCTTCTAGAGGACCGACCTTATCCTGAACTTTCTGTTTGCTTCGAACATACGCATAAAAACTCTTGCTGTCATGTTTTATATTACAAGCTAATTTATGTTCATAGCTTCTCTTTGAATTTCTAATTTCAGCTGTAGCTTGGTTTAGTGCTTCTTTATAAATGTTGTAGTCTTCGTCATTTCCAGTACGTCTATATGACTTCCACATCATTTGTTTATACTTAATTTTTCTAATGGCTTCTTTCGATAAGTAAGGCGATGACTTTACATGGTCTTTGCACAGTGACTGTTTCATCGACGTTCCAAATGTGCACGGCGTCAACGTTTCCATGGCATACAGTCGCTCTAAGTCTAAGTTGTAAAAAAAGTGCAACGTTCTCTCTATTCAAGCTCATTACACGTCGAAGAGATGTCGCTTCCAGTGTTTGCAATGATATTCCTGCATGTCTTTTCAAGAAAGCAGTTAACCAGTCGACACCCGCTTTCGCGTTTACAGTCCAAGAGGCTGGCATTTTCATTTCAAGTTTCCTTGCGTAATCGTAAGCGAGGCGACGCATCTCGGTGGTATTTAGCCCATAATACAAGGAGGCAACTCTCTGGACATATTCCACCAATAATTCTTCTTCGTACGTTGCTGGAGAACACGGCAAGATTGTTAAAATACCCAGTGAGTATGTCTCCATTGGCGCCATTTTCACGGAATTTAATTCAATATCGACACAGAGTGCAATGAGGACTCTTATATTCTGTGGCGACATTGCAACAAGGGCGATCAGTGACGACCATCTATCTGCAAGCTAGGGAACCTGCATCAACTGCAGCCATGATCCGTTCATGTTCCGCACGACCTCTATCCGTTTTACGCTTGTAGGTTCTCATTGAAGTAGTCTACCTGGAATTAAATGCTACCACACACCATCCTCGCAAGCCAGGGCTGTTTGCCATGCAAAACTAGCCCTGGCAGATCTCCTACGCGAAGTGCGGAAGAAAACTATTAGCCGAGTCAAACTAGTAATTCAGGGGTCAGCCCACTGTTGGTTTTCCCATAGGCGACCATGTTAACGTTTTGTCTGATTATAAGAAAACGTGACCTATAAAATGTCTTAAACTTCTAACCTGCTGTTATCATCATCTCATTGACATGCCGATAGATTTTAACAAAAATTGCCTACTTCCAGCTCTCGTAAAATGCCTGTACGTGTGACACTCGTCAATATTTACAAATGCCGGCAAGAATTACTCCGCAAACAGGTCACACAGACACATTGCTGCCAAATATCCTTCCGCTTATTCAAATAATCTAGAAATCCACCATTTTACAGTCAACACCTTCTACAATCACACATGAAAATCTCCCTACTCAAATGCACTTATGTCACAGCATGTGAATTTTATAAAAAAAAATCATTTCTAAAAAATACACTACATTTTTCTTCGTGTGCAACGGACAGGAAGTATAACTAGAACATGACCCCTTCACATCGCCAGTCGCGTCTGCGTCACCCGTGAGAGCAGCGCAAATACCCGCCCCAAATTGAAGACCGATAAACGACTTCCGGGAATCCCAATATATAATGATGACCCGTTCGTCCATTAGCACGAGCAGCTGGGCGGTATTGTGTATTCGAATAATTGCTTCTACTTCCTAACATTGCATGTAACACGAGTCACGGTTGGTTGAAATTAGTAATATTAAAATGTCGGACATTCTAAAGACTAATTTGTATCGACTCTTTCTAGTCCAACATGATAGTTCCTGCATTAATGCAGTTCTCTTATTTATTAATTAACCTACTTTTAAGTTTATTTATTATAATATGTATAGTTACTTATAAATTAGTTAGGTGATATAATAATAAAAATGTCATGGATGGCCAATTTGTCATCTGTGTGTTAAGTTCTTTAGTGGTGTCATCTGGATAACAGCCCTACCTGTGTTTGAGTCAGGCAATCATTTACAGGCGCCGCTGTTGTTGGCTAGAGGGAAGAAGGCATGAATTTGATAAACTGGACAAACCGCACGTGTGGCGAGGGTGCCGATAATATTAAATAAGTAGAGAGAGAGAGAGAGAGAGAGAGAGAGAGAGAGAGAGAGAGAGAGAGAGAGAGAGAGAGAGAGAGAGAGAGATAGATAGATAGATAGATAGATAGAGAGAGAGCGAGAGAGAAAGAGAGAGAGATAGAGAGAGAGCGAGAGGGAGAAAGACAGAGAGACAGAGATATATATATATATATATATATATATATATATATATATAGAGAGAGAGAGAGAGAGAGAGAGAGAGAGAGAGAGAGAGAGAGAGAGAGAGAGAGCGAGAGAGAGAGAGAGAGAGAGAGAGAGAGAGAGAGAGAGAGAGAGAGAGAGAGAGAGAGAGAGAGAGAGAGAGAGAGAGAGAGAGGGCGAGAGCGAAAGATTGAGAAAGAGAGAGGGGGGAGAGAGAGGTGAGTCATACATTATGTGTATCATAATTACAATTGCATTAATGCCTGTGACATAATTGTGGAAGTACGTGGCCACTAATTGGTTAGAAGTCGTGTAATGTATGTATCAGTAACTGGCGTAATGGGCAGCCTTGAGATAGTCTATCAAGCGATGTTGGCATAACTGGCCCATCGGTTAACCTCTACAGCCTGTTTCCAGAATTATTTAGATGATCCGCACCCGCTAATAATATTATACTGATTGCTAGTTTTATGTAAGCATATATCTTGCAGTACAGCTGCATGTCATGATGATATTAGAACACCAGGGTAACAGATAATTTCAAATCGTAGTGTTGCGGTCATGTGGTTCAGTTACTCGGGTTCTAATTATATGGACAGATATTGCCTTTGTAGTTAGGTACTACTTAGGTCTTGAAGCATAGTTTTAGATGCTGTCTAATTGATGAGGTACGATTGGCATGATGCACGAGTCATAGACAGTTAATGGTGGCATTTTGATTGTAAATAATTATACAAGATACCAACTAACGTAGGCCTGGATGTGGGCACCATCGTGGTTGTTAGTGGTCAGCACCAACTCGCACAATGTTCACTAAAATTACTAGGCTTTCAATATGGATGAATGTCACATATAGTATAGATAGTAAACCTGTATTCGTTTTTATAAACAACACAAACATCCTCGAGTTTTGACTTGTGAATACTATCGCCAGTATTCGACGTATGGATAGGTGTATAATATTAATATATGTAACTAACACCATGCGCATTATAATATTTGTTATGTGTCCTAGTGGTCAGACTGAGCATTACATTGAGCGAATACCTGAAATAGCAACATTTTTATTTTGTAGTACGGCAGTATGTTTTTAGTTTGTTACTGTATTTAACGTGGCATTGTGGATTATTTCTCAATTGAGATGTGTTAATCATTATCAGTGTTGTTTGGACATGATGACAGGAAGGTGTTTGCATTATGTGTAATGTTGTTTCAGGTTCTGGTTGTGTCATGCGTAATATTGTTTACTGTAACATATGTCATTGTTCCAGGGTCTACTTGTTTGGGCTTGTGTAATAGAGTTGAACAAGAACACATTGTCATCATTTCGGGATCGAACTAGCAACAGAACCTGAGGGGAATCCATCCTGGTGTGGATCGGAGCACCTCGTGACAATAATAAGGTAACTTCTTTTGCGCCGGAAACCAAGCTCAGAGGCGCAAAATATGTATTTACATTGGCTTATTTGTACATACTGTTAGCCCTATTCAACTCTAATTAAAATCATTATTTTAGTAAATTGATTTAATTACCATATTTATTTATATGTTATTAATGTTAGTATTTATGCATTTTAAATATTAACTTATTCGTATAAATATATATTAAATTATTACGATATTATATGTTCATTAGACAAGATACATAGATGTTATATTTCTATTTAAAGCCATTTTATACTATTTGTAGAGAACGTGTGTTTATTTAGCAGTTTTATACAGCTGTATTCGTCATGCATGTTGTAAAGCGCCACGAACAATTTAAAATTGGATCTGGCGCTATTTTAAATAAAATATATTATTATTATCACTACGGGCCTTGAGGCCGGAAGAGGATAGGTAACGTGAGATAGTATTTTGGACTTGAACTGAAACTCCTTGCTGCGAGACTGTTTGCACGCATCAGCGGTCGATCTCTTCTCGCTCACAGTCAACGGACGTAGCGGTAGACGATGTACATCTGATATGTTGCCGTGCTAGATAACAAAAGCCAACAGGTTGTTATAAAACACCGACTCAGTGAGACTAGCTTTTACCTATTTAACAACATTTACGGTTGTTTCACAGTTAACAAATACCACCACATCGGTCTACGGTGTTACTTTCCGTAAGTCAATTGAGATGTGTTCCATCAGTCAGTGGTGATGTGTTCCATCGGTCAGTGATGATGTATTCCATCAGTCAGTGATGATATGTTCCATCGGTCAGT
The DNA here is from genome assembly GCA_020002185.1 of Paraescarpia echinospica. Taxonomy (NCBI): domain Eukaryota; kingdom Metazoa; phylum Annelida; class Polychaeta; order Sabellida; family Siboglinidae; genus Paraescarpia; species Paraescarpia echinospica. The sequence goes on from CM034531.1 coordinate 37,260,326, forward strand.
GGAGATGTGTTCCATCAGTCTGTGTTGATTTGTTCCATCAGTCAGTGATGATATGTTTCATCGGTTAGTTGAGATATGTTCCATCAGTCAGTGTTGATGTGTTCCATCAGTCAGTGTAGATGTGTTCCATCGGTCAGTCGAGATGTGTTCCACCGGTCAATGGTGATGTGTCCTGTCGGCTGTCGTGTTGTTGAAGGCGCCAAGCCCTGCCAATTCACCCCTCTCGGAGAGATATCCGGTGTATTGAACTCTTAACAATAAAAGGGACGTACGTTTAGATGCCTCCGTGTGTGCGTGTGTTCATGCTAATTGATATATGCCTACGTCCTCACATTAGGGCGCTTGACCATTATATTAATAAGACCTCCTTTGTTAAATATACTGGCCGATTCTTTTAACACTGTGGACAGATAGTATGGTCAAGGCATCGTAAACAGAATCAGATCAAGGGATTGTTGGCAGAGAGTGGCTTCAAAGCACTGGATATAGCGAATCCGATCATAACTAGAGAATTCATTTGCGTAAAGGTGGGCAAAGACGATGTAAGTTATAGTTAATAGGGCCAAGGCCTGCACTGTGGACAGAGAACATATAGCATTGAGACGTTGTTGATATAGTGTGCATAAACAAAGCATTGGTTAACTTAAACCACACCATGTTTAATATAATTTGTCAACATTGCCAATCGACATGGCCTCAGTGGTGGACCTGTTCCAACCTTAGTCGGTTTTCCTCTCCCAATTGTTCTTTGCTACACAACATTTCTTCCCATATCTCTAGATCTCCCATTGCTGTCTGTGTCTCAGATACACTGTCCAGCCCGTCAAGGAGTTGGACGAATGTCTGGTTTCATGACCCAGAGTTGACCTACTCTCCTGGCTTCCCAGAATAATACTTCTACGATATCTTCGTTGTCATTGTGGTAATGTACTGGCACTGATAATATAACGTTGTCATTGTGGTAATGTACTGGCACTGATAATATAACGTTGTCATTGTGGTAATGTACTGACACTGATAATATAACGTTGTCATTGTGGTAATGTACTGACACTGATAATATAACGTTGTCATTGTGGTAATGTACTGACACTGATAATATAACGTTGTCATTGTGGTAATGTACTGACACTGATAATATAACGTTGCATACTGAAAAGCAGTTTAGTGTGTCACAATACTAAAATATCACTGTTTTTTAAAGAAATACGTCTGACAATGATCATCGTTTGTGAATAAATACGTCTGACAATGATCACCGTTTGTGAAGACATACGTTTGACTGTGATCACCGTACGTACAGCAAGTACGGCTGAATTAAAACCTACCTGGTGCTCGACGTGAGTGCGTCTCCAGGCTGTGTAGAACTCGATCACCGGTAACACGTCGTAGCAGAGTCGATCGACGGCCGAGTGGCGTGCTCCGTGAGACACAGCCAAGGAGGCTCCAGGCCAACTACCCACGCATGGACGAGCACGACCGGGTCGGGTCGGGTCACATGCTGCATTCTTAGTGACAGGCATTCCACTGATATATGCGCATCTCTAGTATGTTCTGCTGGGTAGATTGACATGTTTATGGTAACCTTTCATGACGCTAACCCGGCGAGCCCCAGGATGTCATTATCCGCATGCAAACAGAACCTCGGCTAGCATAACGACATCTTATCGCGTGTGAATTTAAGAAGGCGTATGCGATATCTCCACACAACTTATTAGAGAGAAGATTTACTATAATAATTGCATGTACGCAATTATAATTCATAGGTAAACTCCTGCGCTAGGTCAAGTTTGGGCTGTTTGCAGTAAATCACCTAAGACCTAAGAACCTAATGAATTGTTTATGCTGCTTCTGTTGTTGTTGTTGTTGATGGTGATACAGCTACTATAATGCCGCTATTGTTAGTATTGCATGTATAATTAAAACAGCGGACTCATTCAGACACTGTGTGGAATAAGGGCTACTAGCTGTTTCTGGGACAAAGGGCATGTTGTCACTTAAATGAGGAAACTAACACTGTACTTGTGAGAGTTCGTCACAGCACTCAAGGCTAATAAAAAAAAAAATTGTATAAGGTACGGTTGTGTTTTCCGGCTCTATCCTGTCAGTAGCTTAGAGCTTACTGCTACTTACTGACTGCTTTATGTCTCTTTGTATAGTTCACCGAGCAGCTTATTTGAAGAAAACAAAACGTATAAGAAGAATGTATGTAAAAGCACAACACTCTGCAGTGTACAGTTACATACCGACTCACTAACTAAGCATGGTGGACTCACTGGCTCAAACACATTGGACTCACTGACTCAAACACAGTGGACTCACTGGCTCAAACACAGTGGACTCACTAGGTCAAACACCGTGGACTCACTGGCTCAAACACAGTGGACTCACTGGCTCAAACACAGTGGACTCACTGACTCAAACACAGAGGACTCACTGGCTCAAACACATTGGACTCACTGGCTCAAACACAGTGGACTCACTGGCTCAAACACATTGGACTCACTGACTCAAACACAGTGGACACACTGGCTCAAACACAGTGGACACACTGGCTCAAACACAGTGGACTCACTGGCTCAAACACACTGGGCTCACTGGCTCAAACACACTGGGCTCACTGGCTCAACCACAGTGGACTCACTGGCTTAAACACATTGGACTCACTGGCTCAAACACATTGGACTCACTGGCTCAAAAACAGTGGACTCACTGGCTCAAACACAGTGGACTCACTGGCTCAAACACATTGGACTCACTGACTCAAACACACTGGGCTCACTGGCTCAACCACAGTGGACTCACTGGCTTAAACACATTGGACTCACTGGCTCAAACACATTGGACTCACTGGCTCAAACACAGTGGACTCACTGGCTCAAACACAGTGGACTCACTGACTCAAACACAGTGGACTCACTGGCTCAAGCATATGATGCATACACATATTGAACTGTAAAACATGAATAAACAATAAAATGCATTCATTAAAAAATGGGCCAAGTGGCCCTGAAGTCCTTTGGACTAATACGACCTGGCCCTGAAGTCCTTTGGACTAATATGTGACCCCGGAAAAATTGTAACATTGTTTTCTTACATCCTTGTAAAGGTTTGGTAGGGTGCTTTACACGGTTTCAAAAAATATGACTGCTACAAAATTGGCAAAGTTATGGAGCATTGAACATGGTCGGGATCAAAAAGTGAAAATGAAGAAAACGGCTGTTGAAGTTTTACATTATATATGCAAATGGATTGCATGAAAATATTACATGCACAACATTCAAATGTGGCACACAGTATGTAATATGTATGTTATGTTGCAATGATACACTGGAAGTACAAATGTGCTGCTACAAAGACTTATCAAGTTATGCCAGGTTATGTCTTCATGTGTAAAACTAAGAGGACAGATTATCTGAGAGCAAAAGGTAGACTCACTGTTTGACACAGTTTAAAACCTACAGGCACCTGTCCAGTTTAACAGGGGTCTAGTGGCTTAATGCTGTCTGTTGACACAAGCTACTGCCAGTGACCAATTACAGATTAGTCACAGCTTCCATCAAACAATAGCAGGCAGAGAATCTTAGCTCCACAGCTGGGTGTAATACACAACCAGAGCCACCACTGATTTGTGGTCAAGTAGATTAGCTCAATGCACCAACTAAGACAATACACAACACTGTGAGTGGCATTGTCCAGAGTGAGGCCTAAGCAGTGTCCTCATTGCTGAATGGATCAATTAAACCTGCCAAGTGGGTGACATTCTGCACAAGTGTTCATTAAAGGGAATAAAAACATTTATTGCTCGAATTTATGTTATATTAGATCCTGCTATCTATTTCCACGTCCACCAAGCCAAAAAAATCAAAACTGAGTGACACATCTCGTACTGTCTCTCTCTGCACTGTCGCAATGTCCAATAGTTTCCTATCACAACCCTCGTGTACAATATACGAAAGCTATATATTTCTAACACCACAACATATGTATTATCATTGGATAGGTAATTGAATAATCTTTCAGATGAATGCAACTTGTAGCAGCAGAAAATGAAGCATACAAAAGTTACACCGCAAACAATGACATGCATTCTCAAAATGTGATTCATTCAAAAATTATTGCTATATAATAGTAGTTTGTCAAAATGTAAACAAACTCAAAGACAGTTGCAGCTTACTGTCCACCAAGCAGTAGCAGAGCAGTTTTATAATAATAATAATCCACAAGTTAAGTGGCAGTGATCTTCCTTTTATCATTCATGTGATGTTTATTGTGAGCAGGGCAGACAAATGGTTATCATACGTAGACAGGTACAGAAAGAAACTGAAATTTATCTATAAAAAGAACACGTTTGCCTATCAATAGCATGTATTTCCTATTGTTGCTGTTTCTGCCGGGCAGAAACAGTTTCTGCCCGGCATAAATCAAACAACCCTGTAGGTAATTATTAATCAAATGTTTTTTGGTGAATCATAGTTACAAATCATTAAGGGTTATGATGGAAGTAAAATGTTTACATGTTTACTGTTCACTGAAGAAAACAGCTCCACAGAACTAATTATAGTTATTGTTAAGATGTTTAACCTAGTTCCATTATCTGACATTGTGCCAACAGATTGGTGTATTGTGATCATTAAGCCTATATAATTATTATATAAACATAGCAGCAGACACTGGGACAGTGTGACTGCTGCCTGGCTAAATGGATGCAATGGTGCTTTGAAGTTAGTTCTTCTGCCAACTATCCTTTTCACAGGCAGGTGTGAAAAACGTGCTGATGTATTTGAACTTGATCCACTAATTAACTGTCCACCAAGCAGTAGCAGAGCAGTTTTATAATAATAATAATCCACAAGTTAAGTGGTAGTGATCTTCCTTTTATCATTCATATGATGTTTATTGTGAGCAGGGCGGACAAATGGTTATCATACGTAGACAGACAGAAAAAGAACCACATACCTAAACAAAGCGAATGTAATAGGTGAAGAACAGGCAGTGTTCAGATAGGGGTATTGGTTGAATTGTATTTGTCTTGACACAAAAGGCTTTATTGTGCCTTAACTATGTCAACTCTTCTAATGGTTGACATTTGGTTGTTTCAGGTGTCAACTATATTGTGAATCTGTAATTAATAGTCTATATTGATACAACTGATTTACACAGTACCATGTCTACACAAAGCATGGCAAGCATAAACAGAACAGTAGAATGCATTTGATATCAATAAAGTGTAGGATATTTCACTCTATAGTTGTCCAGAATATTAATGTTCTATGTTTGTCACCTACAGGTTTCTACAGACAATACATCTTTAACAAATAGACACCACAGTCACACCATTTTATAATAATTAAATGAACATCAAAATAAACACAACTTGCAATTATAAAAAATCAATAGTTTTGAAGATACAGTTTAAAAGTGTTAGGCAACTGTTCAGTCTAACAGGGGTCAAGTGTGTCTACTCTGCCTGGGTGCTGTGACCAATTAAAGATTAGTCAAGGTCTCAATGGCCTAGGCTGTAGAAATTAGTCACAGCTTTTGACTTTCTGGCACATTACACAACATCTAGGGTTGGAGGTGATCTCAAGGGCCCTTCTCAAAACCACATCACTAGATAATGTAAACCTTTTGCACTTTGGGGGCCCCTTAGGTGCCCTTAGAATGATTCAATCAAATACAGATTTCTTGTACCTAGTGGCAGCACCCTAAGATACATCTATGCAAAATTAGAAAAAAAGTTGCTGAACAGTTTTTGAAAAAATAGGCCAAATGTTACATTTTTACCAGTTTTGGGGTCCTTGGAGGCCCTAGGGAGCCCTTAAAATGATTCAATCAAATACAAATTTCTCGTGCATAGTGGCAGTGCCCCAAGATATGTCTATGCAAAATTAGAGAAAAAGTTGCTGAACGGTTTCTGAGATACGGCAGCTAACGGCGGACGGCGGACGGCGGACAGCGGACACAGAGTGATGGCAATAGTCCCTTGGACCTTCGGCCAAAGGACTAAAAAGCTTTCTGCACACAGTCTATGGTGCCAACAGTCCCTCCACCCTGTAGATCCACACAGCCTAAGGAACCTACTATCCATCCACCCTGTAGATCCACACAGCCTAAGGAACCTACTGTCCCTCCACCCTGTAGATCCAAACAGCCTAAGGTACCTACTGTCCCTCCACCCTGTAGATCCACACAGCCTAAGGAACCTACTGTCCCTCCACCCTGTAGATCCACACAGCCTAAGGAACCTACCGTCCCTCCACCCTGTAAATCCACACAGCCTAAGGAACCTACTGTCCCTCCACCCTGTAGATCCATACAGCCTAAGGAACCTACTATCCCTCCACCCAGTAGATCCACACAGCCTAAGGAACCTACTGTCCCTCCACCCCGTAGATCCACACAGCCTAAGGAACCTACTGTCCCTCCACCCAGTAGATCCACACAGCCTAAGGAACCTACTGTCCCTCCACCCCGTAGATCCACACAGCCTAAGGAACCTACTATCCATCCACCTCGTAGATCCACACAGCCTAAGGAACCTACTGTCCCTCCACCCAGTAGATCCACACAGCCTAAGGAACCTACTGTCCCTCCACCCAGTAGATCCACACAGCCTAAGGAATCTACTATCCCTCCACTCAGTAGATCCACACAGCCTAAAGAGCCTACATACCTTCAACCCAGTAGATCCACACAGCCCAAAGTGCCCACAGTCCCTCCACCCAGTAGATCCACCCAGCCTAAAGTGTCTACAGTCCCTCCACCAAATAGATCCACACAACCTAATGTGCATACAGTCCCTCCACCCAATAGATCCACACAGCCTAAAGTGCCTACAGTCCCTCCACCCAGTAGATCCACACAGCCTAAAGTGCCTACAGTCCCTCCACCCAGTAGATCCACACATCCTAAAGTGCCTACAGTCCCTCCACCCAGTAGATCCACACAGTCTAAAGTGCCTACAGTCCATCCACCCAGTTGATATAATAACCAACATAGCAATTTAATCCAATATGTATATATATTCTGGTGCAATATATCATAATAATAACTCTTGGAAGAAACAACCCAACAACAGAGTGGCTGTACTAACTTTCTGTAAGATGTTATAAATTAATCAGTCGATACATAGACATATAGTGTATATCTATCACACCATGGTCATTACAAGAACAGCCTACACATTGTAGAACTAAACTCACTAGAAACATTTTGAAATACTGTACACACATACAGGAAACTTGTGTACAAACAATTGTGCATATGTTTATATGTCCAACTACACACATACCTACACCGAAAATGTACAAACAGACAAAATGTACACATTTATAATGTCCAAGAACATTTACAAACAGACAATATTATATATGTCCAAATGCACTGACACACGCACATAAAACTGTGTCAAATCAACATCACTTTTCATGTGAAGTTCTACTGGAGTGCTAATTATGAAAATACAATACATGATAACTGTCAAGTGATTATCTAAGTCACAGGATGTCTCAGCCTTACTCGAATTTCATCACTTAACTTATGTTGCTTATAATATTCAAGGAGTTCCTGTATCGAAGGAGCTTGGAATTTGTCAGAAAACAGGTAATATTTGTTTTGATGTCGTCCATTGTTATTATTTCCAGTTCCTTTCACCAGAAAAGACTTTGTTGTTTCTTTAAACCTGAAAACAGGAAAAGATGTCATGAAATTTCCTGACAATTTCATGCTAGCTGGGAATGCTGTGCCACAGCTTTGATGTAACAACTGAGACGTCCAAGTTTGTTTGAGTTTATATGGAAATACATTAATAAGTTATGTCTAAATTTGTAATGATGTAACATTCTACATTCATAATTCATTCTCCAACTGTTGCCATCTCACTGACTAGATCCTTAACTCCAACTGTTGCCATCTCACTGACTAGGTCCTTAACTCCAACTGTTGCCATCTCAGTGATTAGATCCTTACATCCAACTGTTGCCATCTCAGTGATTAGATCCTTACATCCAACTGTTGCCATCTCAGTGATTAGATCCTTACGTCCAACTGTTGCCATCTCAGTGATGAATGAAAAGAACCACTCAGTATGTGACCATGTGGCTCACATCTGTTTTGAATGCTACTAATCAACTTCTTCCACAGAAATTTTTTTGTTATCTCCTAAACCGCTGCACTGCAGAATAACAAGGTGTGATAAGCTCATAATCCTGAACAATACATGATAATTAGGTGTGATCAAATTGTAAATGCTCTACACAACAATAAGGTATGACTTGCTTCCTTTGCTGTATGAATAGGGGTACACAGCGACTGCATGCAAGAGCACAGCATGCAAGGTCTAGTCACAGATCTCTCTCTCACTACTCATCTGGAGAGCCAGAGCTGAGTCGAGGAAGACCCAAACACCATCCATGATGTGATCTATTGAGGAAAAGACAAAGCAATCACCATGATGTGATCAACTGAGGAAGAACCAATGGAATCACCATGATGTGATCTATTGAGGTAGAAACAAAGCAATCACCATGATATGATCAACTGAGGAAGAACCAATGCAAGCTCCATGATATGATCTATTGAGGAAGAACACATGGAATCACCATGATATGATCAACTGAGGAAGAACCAATGGAATCACCATGATGTGATCTATTGAGGTAGAGACAAAGCAATCACCATGATGTGATCAACTGAGGATGAACCAATGGAATCACCATGATATGATCTATTGAGGAAGAACCAATGGAATCACCATGATATGATCAACTGAGGAAGAACCAATGGAATCACCATGATGTGATCTATTGAGGTAGAGACAAAGCAATCACCATGATGTGATCAACTAAGGAAGAACCAATGGAATCACCATGATGTGATCTATTGAGGTAGAGACAAAGCAATCACCAAGATGTGATCAACTGAGGAAGAACCAATGGAATCACCATGATGTGATCTACTGAAGTAGAAACAAAGCAATCACCATGATATGATCAAGTGAGGAAGAACCAATGGAATCACCATGATATGATCAATTGAGGAAGTACCAATGGAATCACCATGATATGATATATTGAGGAAGAACCAATGGAATCACCATGATGTGTTCTAGTGAAGAAGAACCAATGGAATCACCATGATGTGATCTATTGAGGATGAACTAATGGAATCACCATGATGTGATCAATTGAGGAAGAACCAATGGAATCACCATGATATGATCTATTGAGGAAGAACCAATGGAATCACCATGATATGATCAACTGAGGAAGAACCAATGGAATCACCATGATATGATCAATTGAGGAAGTACCAATGGAATCACCATGATATGATCTATTGAGGAAGAACCAATGGAATCACCATGATGTGTTCTAGTGAAGAAGAACCAATGGAATCACCATGATGTGATCTATTGAGGAAGAACCAATGAAATCACCATGATGTGATCAACTGATGACGAACCAATGCAAGCTCCATGATCTGGTCACAGATCTCTCTCTCACAACTTATCTGGAGAGCCAGAGCTGAGTCGAGGAGGACCCAAACATGATGTGATCTATTGAGGAAGAGACAAGCACCATGATGTGATCTACTGAGTCACTTACGTCACACTGATCAGTATGTCATCTGTGTTTGGATACCGGGTCAGGATGTAATGGCCATCTTCGTTCATGTATGGTTGCATGAGATGTTGTATCTACAAAGGAAACACAGTTGTCAAGAGTCTGCTTCCAGTTGATTTATATGGAGCCATCTCTGGCTTGGCATATATTGGGATGCCAAATCCTGAGACACCAAATACTGTGTAATCAGTTGAATACAGACAATGAACTCAGGCTACAGTTTTCTATTAAAACATTAACAAGTTTCGTCCCACAACAATCATTGCCCGCAAAAGGATCCTTGTCTCACATACAGACCATGTAGCACAGAGACAGACACACACGTAGGAGTAGAAACAACTAAAACAAAGAAAACACAGTCTATTACTGTATAAAACGTTAATTCAGAAATGTTGTAACTTACATGTTACAGTCAATTAAAGTAAATTAAATACTCATGTTACAAGTTATATTTTGTAATTTGCTAATTACAAATGGCAACTTAGAATAAAAACCATAACTCAAAAATGGGCCAAGTGGCCCTGAAGTCCTTTGGACTAATACGTCTATATGTGACCCCGGCTGACCAAATGAGTGATAAGTCGGAAAAATTGTAACATTGTTTTCTTACATCCTTGTAAAGGTTTGGTAGGGTGCTTTACACGGTTTCAAAAATTATGAGTGCTACAAAAATTGGCGAAGTTATGGAGCATTGAACATGGTAGGGATCAAAGAGTGAAAATGAAGAAAACAGCTGTTGAAGTTTTACATTATATATGCAAATGGATTGCATGGAAATATTACATGCACAACATTCAAATGTGGCACACAGTATGTAATATGTATGTTATGTTGCAATGATACACTGGAAGTACAAATGTGCTGCTACAAAGACTTATCAAGTTATGCCAGATTATGTTTTCATGTGTAAAACTAAGAGGACAGATTATTTGAGAGCAAAAGGTAGACTCACTGTTTGATACAGTTTAAAACCTACAGGCAACTGTCCAGTTTAATAGGGGTCTAGTGGCTTAATGCTGTCTGTTGACACAAGCTACTGCCAGTGACCAATTACAGATTAGTCAGTTTCCATCAAACAATAGCAGCAGAGAATCTTAGCTCCACAGCTGGATGTAATACACAACCAGAGCCACCACTGATTCATGGTCAAGTAGATTAGCTCAATGTACCAACTAAGACAATACACAACACTGTGAGTGACAGTGTCCAGAGTGATGCCTAAGCAGTGTCCTCATTGCTGAATAGATCAATTAAACCTGTCAAGTGGGTGACATTCTGCACAAGTGTTCATTAATCCTTAGTTATTGTTCAGAACACCAGACTGACCACATACCTAAACAAAGCGAATGTAATAGGTGAAGAACAGGCAGTGTTCAGATAGGGGTATTGGTTGAATTGTATTTGTCTCGCCGCAAAAGGCTTTATTGTGCCTTCATCGATTATAAGAAAGCATTTGATTTAGTAGACCGGTCCTCACTGTGGTCTAAGATCATTTCATGCGGTATTAATGGTATTGTATACAACATGTACACAAATGCTAAATCATGTATAAATCAGGGCCAGGCTGTGTCAGCCTTCTTCTCATGTGATGTAGAGGTATGGCAAGGAGAAAATTTGTGTCCATTGTTATTTGCTATTTACCTGAATAATGTTGAACACTGTTAGTCACAATTATAACGGACTTGACATGGCAGCTGGTGAAATTTACAACAACCTTAGTGATGATGATGTAGAAAATGTATGTTCTACTATATGCTGATGACACTAGAATGATTCAATCAAATACAGATTTCTTGCTTGTATATAGCAGAACTATGTCAACTCTTCTAATGGTTGACATTTGGTTGTTTCAGGTGTCAACTATATTGTGAATCTGTAATTATTAGTCTATATTGATACAACTGATTTACACAGTACCATGTCTACACAAGGCATGGCAAGCGTAAACAGAACAGTAGAATGCATTTGATATCAATAAAGTGTAGGATATTTCACTCTATAGTTGTCCAGAATATTAATTTTCTGTTTGTCACCTACAGGTTTCTACAGACAATACGTCTTTAACCAATAGACACCACAGTCACACCATTTTGTAATAATTAAATGAACATAAAAATAAACACAACTTGCAATTATAGAAAATCAATAGTTTTGAAGATAAAAAGTGTTAGGCAACTGTTCAGTCTAACAGGGGTCAAGTGTGTCTACTCTGCCTGGTTGCTGTGACCAAGACTAGTCAAGGTCTCAATGAAACAGTAGCACTAGGCTGCGGAGTTTAGTCATGCTATTGACTTTGTGGCACATTAAACTAAATCTACTGTTGGGGGTGGTCTCAAGGGCCCTTCTCAAAACCACATCACTAGATTGTCACAAAGTGGTTTGTATAGAATTTAATCAGGCTTTAGAACAGTGGTTTTGTATACAAAGTATGGTTGATGGGATGGTGCTGCCATCTCTGGTATGTATTATCGCGGAGGTATACGATGGTGCCCTCTGGCGATTAAGGCGTGTAACGTTTTAACTGCCGACGAGTCAGATTTAATTAATTTCATTTGTAGCGTACACCACTAATTCTACGGTTAGGTATACCAAATTTGGTACCTGTAGAAATTATTTAACATGACTGGTAATATGGTGACCTGTCAAACTACTTATGTTGTGGTTATAAAAAGATTATATTATGAACTTATAAAAGTTGTTTACAGAAATGTAGGTGTGAAAAACACTAGGGTCACACGTAGCTTATGAACAGAGTGCATGTTTTATTAAAATTATGAATTAATTCATGAGAGTTGGAATGTACGATGAATATTGTGGTATCCGGCTCGATACAGGGAATCCAGTGATATTAATTGTGTAAGTAATTCACGTAAGTTAAAGATTGAATGAGCACTTATATAGCCATACGTTTAGCTCGCAAAATCTATTTTAAACTCAGCGAGTTGAATGGATTGCTTCGAAGTGTGAATGATTTCGGGAGCCAGGTTTTGAAGTGACTTTAATTTGTATTAAGTGTTGTAATTGGTCAGACTAACTTCCGGCCAACAAGCTATATAAGGGCAGGACGTCCATTCGTGGCCAGACAAACATTTGAGCAGAAGAAAGTGATGCACTCGTCTCCAGGAATTGGGCTGAAACGTGTGTCCGCCCAACGCCTGTAGTAAATACTTCTACGATTTCAACAGTACTGATTAGTTGTGAGACGCTGCACTTCTGACGCGTTGAAGAAGTCTGAGCGATAACCGACTGCAATTCCGTTTTGACGAGATCTTCGAATGCGAGGCCACCACCATTTCGTCTGCTAGCTGTCGTAACACAGACTCCGTGACAGACCTTCTCGACATCGCCGATGTCGTGACATCGATTCCGTGTTGTCATCTGGTGATTCGCGTGGGATCGACAAGGCAAATCTACCATCTGCTTGAACGCCCGAGTCGCCTGCGTTCATCTACGTGAATTCGTTCGCCGAACGCCGAGCGACTTTCGACTTCGTCCTGACATCTCGCCGAACGCAACCGGTGCGAACGTTGACATTCACACATCACGAGACATTCATTGGTTACAGTTCATAGACTTTACAACGGTGTATACCCGTCTTCATGTAAGTGACCAGCTGTTTAAATTGTCTCCCATGTTATTTCGTATTTGGATGCATACTCGTTGAGTACAATGTATGGTGTTATAAATATAATGTCATAGCAGAGTAACAGTTGGCCAACTATCACTGAACCGCTTTTGTTTATTGTTGATGTATTAAATGGGAATGTCAGTTGGGTTCTCGTACATACATATCTGATGTCACGTTATGTCTCTCGTTCACTCCGAATCCTAGTGCACCTGAACCTATAACTTGCTATGTCAAATCGGGTACTGCCAATTTATTAATTTATTAATACTTACACTCGATTTTGTGACATAGACAATGTAAAACTTTTGCACTTTGGGGGCCCCTTAGGTGCCCTTAGAATGATTCAATCAAATACAGATTTATTGTATATAGTGGCAGCACCCTAAGATACATCTATGCAAAATTAGAAAAAAAGTTGCTGAACAGTTTTTGAAAAAATAGGCAAAATGTTACATTTTTACCAGTTTTGGGGTCCTTGGAGGCCCTAGGGAGCCCTTAAAATGATTCAATCAAATACAGATTTCTCGTGCATAGTGGCAGTGCCCTAAGATATGTCTATGCAAAATTAGAGAAAAAGTTGCTGAACGATTTCTGAGATACGGCAGCTAACGGCGGACGGCGGACGCAGAGTGATGGCAATAGTCCCTTGGACCTTCGGCCAAAGGACTAAAAATCACAATGGTGAAAGATACTGAACCTACAGCAAGTGTAACTCTCCTCACATCACAAGGTGAACTTAGACATTACAAGTTAGGTTTCACAAATAACAGATAACAATTACAAATTACTGGTTACAATTACCAATTATTACTAAAGATTACATATACAAGTGACACGTAACATCTCATGAGGTCTACTAAAAATTACCTGTTTCTTTTTCGCGCCTTTGGCACCGAGGTCGTGCCAGCCAGGAAGGAGCTCCCACTCGGGAGGGAAGTGAGGGGGTGAGTCCTCAGCTGAAGGCTCCTCCCCTGCAAGTCTCACTCCATGATTCTCACACATCAGACATATCGCGAGGGATGGTGGCAAGTCACGAACTGCACGCTGACTACGCCCATTCTCTTTCACTGGGGACAGACATGACAGTGCTCACAAACACAGTATGGCACTATTCACACACACAGCATGACACTGTTCACAGACACGGCATGGCACTGTTCACATGGCATGTCAGTGGTCACAGACATAACATGCCAGTGTTCACATACATGGCATGACAGTGTTAACAGACACAATATGACAGTGTGCACAGACACTGTTTGCCAGTGTTCACAAACACAGCATGCCAGTGCTAACAGACATGGTATGCCAATGTTAACAGACATGGCATCCAGTGTTCACAAACACAGCATGCCAGTGTTAACAGACATGGCATGCCAATGTTAACAGACATGGCATGCCAGTGTTCACAGACATGGCATGCCAGTGTTCACAGACGTGGCATGTCAGTGTTTACAGACGTGGCAGTGTTCACAGCCATGGCATGTCAGTGTTAATAGACATGGCATGTCAGTGTTAACTTACATGGCATGCCAGTGTTAACAGACATGGCATGTCAGTGTTAACAGACATGGCATGTCAGTCTTTACAGATGTGGCATGCCAGTGTTCACAGACATGCACGTCAGTGTTTGTAAATATATGTGGCGTGTTAGTTTTCACAAGTGAAGCTCATGAGTGTTTACAGGTGTAGCCTGCCAGCATTCACAGGTGTGGCATGTCGGTGTTCACAGATGTGTCTTGCCATTGTTTACAGATGTGGCATGTCAGCATTTATAGATGTAGGATGTCGGTGTTCACAGATGTGGCATGTCAGCATTCATAAATGTGGCATGTTAGTACCCACAATTGTTTCATTTTGAAACAAAACTAAAACATTATCATGAATAAGGCATTTATATTCCATGGCATTGATTCTATTGTTTGTTCACATTGATTTACATACAAAAAATATGTCACATATCATCATTGCTTACTTCTTTTATCAAATGTTTGGCATCCTAATCACACGATGCAGTTTACTGTAAAAATATTTTAGTTGAATTACTACCGGTAGACCTTGTAAATGCGTCCCCTTAAATCATTTTGAAACATCAAATGTAGCTTACCAGGAATGTTGAGGAGAAATAAAACATACATTTTAAATGTTGGGCTTTGGGTTGAACACTTGCTTTGGCAATTGTGATATTTGACATAGTAAGGTAGAATTATTCTTAAACACACATTGCATGCTTCGTACCTAATGAGTTTTTTGCATAAAAATATTAGACTAGTTTATAAGTAGGTGCCTAATTTTGCCTACCAACATCAACCAACATGGTGAGTGGATGTCTGACTGGACCTACCTCTGGGAGGCCGCGCACTCACACCTTCTGAATAGAGAGACTCATAGACATTGTCAGGGGCCACTCCATCAGGAAGGAGCTGGATGTACAGATCTTCACCAGACATCTCTCTGTGATTGTCCACCTCCCCGTGATGGTCCATCTCTCTATGATGGTCCACCTCCCTGTGATGGTCTACCTCCCAGTGATGGTCCAACTCTCTACAATGGTCCAGCTCCCTGTGATGGTCTACCTCCCTGCGATGGTCCAACTCTCTGCGATGGTCCACCTCCCAGTGGTGGTCCAACTCTTGCTGATGCAGTTGCTCAAGCAATGGGATGCTATTGGCATATCAAGATCAATACTTGGTGTCAGTGTAAACCAATGTTGTTTGTATCTCTGCAAGTTATTATTCTTCTAAGCAATGTGATGTAATCAACAAAAGATAACATTTCTGTCATTATGAGACATTTGTAGACTGAAGCAATATGATCCAACATATAATCAAATCCTTACCTCTGACAGTCAGAGTCACTGACTAGATTACTATCTCAAAATGTTGTAATTGCATTGACAAGATCCTTACCTCCAAAAGTTGCTATATCACTAACTAGATCCTTACCTCCAAAAGTTGCCATCTCACTCACTAGATCATTAATTACCTGATACCTCCAAAAGTTGCCATCTCATTGACCAGATCCTTACATCTGACTGTTGCCATCTCACTGACTAGATCCTTACCTCCAACTGTTGCAATTTCACAGACAAGACCCTTACCTCCAAAAGTTGTCATCTCACTGACTAGATCCTTATGTCCAACTGTTGCCATCTCACTGACCAGATCCTTACCTCCAACTTTTGCCATCTCACTGACTAGATCCTTATCTCTAACTGTCACCATATCACTGACAAGATCCTTACCTCCAAAAGTTGTCATCTCACTGACCAGATCCTTACCTCCAACTGTTGTCATCTCACTGACCAGATCCTTACCTCCAACTGTTGCCATCTCACTGACCAGATCCTTACCTCCAACTTTTGCTATCTCACTGACTAGATCTTTATCTCCAACTGTTGTCATCTCACTGACTAGATCCTTACCTCCAACTGTTGCCATCTCAGTGATTAGATCCTTACCTCCAAAAGTTGCCATCTCACTGACTAGATCCTTAACTCCAACTGTTGCCATCTCACTGACTAGATCCTTATCTCCAACTGTTGCCATCTCACTTACTAGATCCTTAATTCCCATCTCACTGACCAGATCCTTACCTCCAACTGTTGCCATCTCAATGATTAGATCGTTACATCCAACTGTCGCCATCTCATTAACTAGATCCTTAACTCCAACTGTTGCCATCTCACTGACTAGATCCTTAACTCCAAGTGTTGCCATCTCACTAAGTAGATCCTTACCTGCAACTGTTGTCATCTCACTGACTATAAATAAAAGTACTTATAATTGCTCTCTGGCGCTTTACATACATGCACACATATATAATAGTATTTTACATAAAAAGAAATGCTAACTAAGAAATAAATATGTAAAAAATATAACATTACCTTAAATACAGTTACAAAATTTTTTTTAAAGAGATAATTAACACAAAACGTGTTAAATAAATACATATATTAAGACATTCTTAAAAACTACTTTAAATACATTCATTTATACAAGAAAAATAGCCATAAATATGCTAAGAAACTAATAAAACAAAATATATTTATCAAAAGAAAGCACATCAAAATGTCCTCGAGTTGAGTCTTCAAAAGTGTTTTAAACACTTGTAGTGATGTTGCTCTCCTGAGCGTAGGATGCAAATTGTTCCATAGAACCGCCGAGCAAACCGCAAAACGGTGATCACCATGAGTAACAGTTTGTGAAGCCGGTACAAACAAAAGGCGAAGCTGCGAGGTAGATCGGAAAGTTCTGTTGATGGGACAACTAGATCCTTACCTATGATTTCTGCCATCTCCCTGACTTGGTGGTGGCAGCAGTGAGTTTGTGGACAGGTTGCTCAAATGTAGACTGAGTTCCTTGGTGGAGATCTGCTGTGTTATCATTGTAGTACCTTGACACTGGATGGCTGGTTCTGTTGGCAGTCGCTGAAGACACACCACAAACTCTATACACACAACAATAACACACTAGCTAGAGTTGTCTGTCATCCTCTATGCTCAAGAATACAGTGTCGACAGTGACAATTGTTATGTGGAAAGATATTTCTTGAGACTTAATTATTATCAAATTTGAGTTTTTAAACTAACCATACCTTTGCAAATTTATTCAAACTTTGTGCACCTTTGGCATTAAATGAGTGTCTTAAAAATACAGCATGGAAAAGGTTCAAACATTAATCTGAGATTATGGTTACTTAATTCAATTTTGTTAAATGTAACTTCTTCTGGTATGTATAACAGCAATTTCTGCAAGTGTAGTAAAATGTACAGAACCTCAGACATATAATGGAAAGTAGATGTAAAGTGTTCTTTCTGAACACCCATGTCATGTTTCCACCACAAACATGCACTTTACATAACGTCTCAAAAACGAGACATGATGGCGGTTGACACATACAATATACACGAGTGCTAAAACAAGAGACATGATGGCAATTGACACATACAATATACACGACTACTTAAAGAAGGAGATATGATATTGTTTGACACACACAATAGGCAAATCCCCAGTGCTTTATTTTAGGAGTTTAAATGCCCCCCCCCAAACACACACAACCATATGTTACATCATTTGAAAGCTCTAAATCTCCCTGTCCCAACGTGTCCTGTCGTGGAGCTGACAAGTGATGCAGTAAGCATGAATCCAATGTCAAACAAGGTCCCATCAAATGATGAATTTTCGAAATTGTGTGCTTCCGCAATTGTCTTAACATTACAATGGTCGCATATCTATTTTACTGAATTACATATTTTTGGAAAGCCTATTGTCTCCCCGTCAAAATGAGGTACAATATGGAGGTACGATATGGTACGAGTGGAACTAAGGCCAAACAAGGTCATCATAAAATGATGAACATTCAATTTTTTTGCAATACCGTGAAAGTCATAACGTTACAATGACTCAGTAATTACTTCATTTATATACTTGTATGAGTTATATACCATGTGAAAGAACCATTTCTCCCTGTCAAAATGAGATATGATATGGAACTGTCAATTGATGGAGTAGGTGTGGAGCGACGATCACCGTCAAGTGATAAATGTTCGAAATTGTGTCATCCTGCAAACGTCATAGAATATAAATGGTTGCATATATCTACTTTACTTATCTTTTCACGGCAATGTCATAAACCATTGGAAAGTCAACTGTCTCCCCATAAACATGGGATATGACGGGGAGCTATCAAGAGGTGCAGTAAGTGTGGAGTGAAGGTTAAACAAGGTCACCATCAAACGACGAATGTTCAAAACAACACCACTCTGCAAACATTCTACACTTACAATGGTTGTGTAGCTACTTTATCTAAAACATTAGGCCATATTACAAACCGTTAGAAAGCGTATTGCATCCACGTCAAAATGAGGTATGGCAAGGTGTTGTAAAGTGGTGAGAGAAGATTAAACAAGGTCACCATCAAAAGATGAATTTTCAAAATTATGCCTTTCCGCCGATAGTAGGTTAGCCACATTTGATGTTGTACATTTAACTGATTGTTTTGGTTAATGGCAGGAATTAATGCTAGATCCGTCACACAAAGGATAATAAAATAGGTGCATGTGGAGGCCACCCTCAATTTTGAAGGTTATTTGAATGTCACAAACTCAAACTTGTGTCAAAATAGTTTTATTAATTAATTGACATTTTCTTGTACACACCGTTGCATAAAACCAAATATGTTATGATTTGTACATATATTGCCTGTGTTATGAAAGTCAAAGAACTAGAATGTAGTTAGGGTGTTGAACAAGAGAGGTGGCAATCACAGATTAGAACTCTACTCACAACACAGTCGACCAATTGTCAAATGTTTTGAGGAACGAGACAATTCAATATCTCAAGGAGGAATCCAAATCTCAGGATCTGGTTGACTTACGTGGAAACAGTGGAGATTGTGTTGGATGTCATCAGGGCTGAGATGATTGGCAGCTATATAGAATCTTTTGCTGCAATTATTTTATTACATTGGCTAACCATCTACGATCATACAAACTATGCCCTCCGATGGAAAACAGTCTCTCTGGCAGATGTGAAACACCCCGAGAAGACAGCATCGGAGGTTCATCCAGTATTCATTAAAGGAAACTTTGTTTTGAAGAAAACGAAAGGCCCTACAACCAAATTCCAGCTGATCAGCCAATTGAGTTGATGTATAGATAGAAGATGCATAATGGTGTCATTGGCCTTACAAAGGACGATCAAGCCACGGATACATTTTCCAACACATGGTCAGAACGATTACCAATGTCACAGTATTCAAGATCCACCCTCATCAACATGGAAGACGACGAGGAAGAGACCACATCCAACTGCTCTGATGGTATCTGCCATGGATGAAGTATGGAAGCGTGACACTGATGACCAAAAGCTTGTCACAAAGTTCTTAGTGTGTTCAGAGGAACTGACGGTGAATATGGAAACACTGACTTACAGGTGGGAGCGATGGTCACGGATGCAAGATTGGTGGCCTTTTAACCACTGTATTTTACTCCCTGTTGATGGGACTTGCTTTCCTGTCAAGTGTGTGTATCTCAGCAGTATAGTCACTGACTCCTTACAGGAGCCTACAGCAGAAAATGGATTGACCCACAGAGTAATGACATGCCTTTAGTACATATGGCAACGAAATACTCTGCCTCAAGTGACGTGATCAATAGTCAACTCATCTAACAGCTAAAGACCAAGAAACATAGTAGGTTATCATCACCGTAAAGCAACGATTGGTTGAAGAAACTACAGGGTTTCATGATGCATGGAGGAGGCAACGTTCATAAACCTTTGCAACTACACAATGTACAAAACACTACCAAAGTTGATAGAAAGCTGTTAAAGCAATAGGTCAACGGTGTCACTACTGGACGAATAGTGAACATGGTGAATACCATGAAGCTTTAGCTATCCCCAGTCCCGCTGTCTATAGCCACATTTGGAGGTGATATGAACTCAACACCAATCATATAGCTGCCCAGTGTCTTGGTACGGCTGGACATCATACACCCTTGGAACTTCCAGAAACAACCTGAAAGACTTACACTAACAGGCACTAACAGGAATTCAACATCAGCCTTTTGTGGTCATGTGAAGACATCGAGCTTGCAAAATTTCCAGAACCAACCAGTTCCTTGTCAATGGAATTAATCACGATGGGAAACTTGCACGGGCTGGATATGTTATGTGTCAGCCATTTTATGGCACTCGCCTGTTAGTAGGAAACCATCGATCCTGCCAGGATCCAACTCTGGGTCTGACGATGCTACACCACCCTCCCCCCTACAACTTCATATTGCATACGCTAATCACCATGCAAAGATTTGGTTACAGGCAGATTGTGAATATATAGCTATATCATCTCACATCGACTCAAGGAAGAAGGTATCAGGATGCCTGTGTGAATGCGGCTATCCCATACTACAGATGTGTGGATGTCACTCAAAATACAGGGCGACTCAGCCAACTGGCTCGAGTGTTTTTTGTAATGCCGATGATACCATTATGCATCCTGCATGTGCTAGTAATTGGCTCAGTTGAATGATCAGCAGGCACCTGGTTGATGCGCCTTTTGGTTTTCTTCACAACAAAGTATCCTTTAATGAATACTGCACGAGCCTCTGGTGCTGTCTTCTCGGGGTGTTTCACATCTGCCAGAGAGACTGTTCTCCATTGGGAGGGCATAGCTTGCATGATCGTAGATGGTCAGCCAATGTATAATTGCAATGAAAGGTTCTATATAGTTGCCAATCTTCTCAGCCCTGATGAAGTCCAGCATGATCTCCATAGTTTTCATGTATGCCAATCAGATCCTGAAATTTGGATTCCTCCATGAGATATTGAATTGTCTCGTTCATGTACAAATCTTAACATATTTGGGATTTTGCAACGGTGTGCAAAAGAAGATGTCAATTAACTAATAAACCTATTTTGACACAAGTTTGAGTTTGTGACCCTCAAATAACCTTCAAAATCGAGGGTGGCATCCACATGCACCTATTTTCGTATCCCTTGTGTGATAGATCTAGCATTAATTCCTGCTATTAACAAAAAACGCAGTTAAAAGTATAACATCGCATGTTGGCTAACCTATTATATGCAGAAAGGCATAATTTTGAAAATTCATCTTCTGACATTGACCTTGTTTAACCTTCACTCCATAGTTACAGCACCATTTTACAACTCCATGCTATAACTAATTTTGATTGGGATGCAATACGCTTTCTAACGGCTTGTAACATGGCCTAATGTATATAGACAAAGTAGCTATGCAACCATTGTAAGTGTAGAACGTTTGCAGCGTGGTGTTGTTTTGAACATTCGTCGTTTGATGGTGACCTTGTTTAACCTTCACTCCACACTTACTGCACCACTTTATAGCTTCCCGTCATACCGCTTATTTACAGGGAGACAGTTGGCTTTCCAACAGTATATAAGATAAGATAAAATAATGCTTTATTGTCTCAACTATGGAGTTGAGAAATTTGTCTCGGGTGAAAACAGACATGACTTCAATATGTACATAAAACCATTCGATAAAAACAGCAGATAAATAATAAATAATACATGCATACACATTACTTATTCTAAAAAAACGACAAGTGACACTGTGGCAGCAGGCATCATGAATTAAGTTGTTTAATAGACAGTGGCATGAATGAGTGTTTGTATCTATTAAGCCTGCACCGAGGAGTTATATAATGTCTGCCAGATGGCTGAAATATGATATTGTCATGAATAGATAGGAAACGTAGAAATACGTAACCATTTATATTGTATGACGTTTGCAGGATGACATAATTTCGAACATGTATCACTTGACAGTGACTCTGTTTGATCGTCGCTCCACACTTACTCCTTCAACTGAGAAATGGTTCTTTCACACAGTGTATAATACATACATATAAATGAAGTAGTTGCAGGGTCATTGTAACTTTATTTGACTTTCACAGTGTTGCAAAAAATAAAATATTCATAATTTCATGGTGACCTTGTTTGACCTTAGCTCCACTCGTACCATATCAGGTAACACCCCCATATCATATCTCAGTTTGACGGGGAGATAATAAGCTTTCCAAAAATATATGACTTGGTGATCTTTGTAACTGTAATTAAGTAAAGTAGATGTGCGACCATTGTAATATTAAGACGATTGCGGAAGTGCACATTTTGAAAATTTGTCATTTGATGTTGACCTTGTTTGACCTTGGATTCATGCTTACTGCATCACTTGGCAGCTCTACAACAAGCCTCATTGGGGCGGGGAGATGTAGAGCTTTCAAATGATATAACATTTGTGTGTGTGTAGGGGGGGCATTTAAATCGGTTCAATAGGTGGTTCTACCGCTCGCCTACAATACACATCATTACTTAAACAATGACACATATTGACAGTTGACACATACACTATACACGACTACTTAAACAAAGGACATGATGGTGGTTGACAAATACAATACATATGATTACTTAAACAATAACACATGATGGTGGTTGACACATACAATACACATGACTACTTAAACAATGAGATATGCTTCCCAGAGAAGTCGAGATAGTGTTCGATTGAGCAGGTCTGCCAGGGAGTAAAGTGTAAAGAGCTTTGAGCAGTCCTGAGGACTGGATACTGCGCTATATAAGAACTTACCTTATTATATGATGGTGGTTGCATAGAGGACATAAAGGAATATGTCAGGTCTAGTTAGATGGACACATGGAATGTATGTCAGGTCTAGTTAGATGGACACATGGAATGTATGTCAGGTCTAGTTAGATGGACACATGGAATGTATGTCAGGTCTAGTTAGATGGACACATGGAATGTCAATAACACGTCAACATTTTATAACTCACTATGTAATGCATAGGTATTGAATTACAAAGACACTGAATTAAATTATGTATGTTAGATGGTTTCGTTTTTTAAGGTGCATGCCACTTTGATTATCACTGATGTAATGCAATTTACAAATTACTTTATTTTAGTTATGCCACAGGTTTTAATTAATATATTAGAGACCATTAGCTAATGCAATTAAGCGCCACGACCATATGACAAATCTGAACGCGACCTCAAATTTGAAGTAAACCGCAGATATCGCGTCGACGTTTAAGAAAACACCATTAGCTAAGCGCGCAGTGAGCGGTTTTACGATCGGCTCCAGCAGGTAATTGTTTTCTCATACGTAGTGATTTTCTGTGCGTTACTAACAGTAAATGCATGTACAAAACATATAGATATATGTATAAATGTGTTAACGGAATTATTTAACCTTTATCGCAATCGATAATCGCAGGAATGTAGAATTTAGGATGCAAGAACGGCAAACGCCAACCCCAATGCAATCATTCCGGCTCGTACGATTAGGCTAAGCAAACAAAAAATTGTGTTTCAAGTCCTTTTATGCAATAACATAGCCTAATCATGATGTTTGTATACCACAGCGTGGGGTACCATAATGGACAATATTTTCTTTAATTGGTCTAAGGTATTAGGAGACATCCATAAAGTAAATTTATGTCAAGCTTAGGCGTGGCGAGTGTATGTGATGAAACATTGTTATAAACGTTGTTTGCTTTTTATTAAATATGAACAGCGGGAACAGACTGCAAACAAACGCCACAGCTGACACTGATTGACAGCTGGTTAGCGCACTTTGCTCACTACTTTTTTTTTCATTAACCGTTTTTTCAATCAACTGTCTGCATCTAGTCCAGTCGGCAACGTAAATAGGCCACACATTTTCATTTTATATAAATCGTCAAATACAATGCTTAGGTTTCTGTTTAAAGATATATATTTTCGTAATTGCAAAAAACGTGGTATGCCAGAATTGCAACATAGCCAAAGTAGACAAAATGCAACCAACGACTCAACTATGTTTACAAAATAAATAAATAAGTTTAGGTTAATGTACATAATAGGCCCATCTAACTATATGTGTTGGCTTAATAAACATTAGACAGACATGTGTTACAATATGGTATATAGGTGCGCCTAGCCATGCATAAGTCTAGGCTAAGCATGCGGGGTCCAATAAACAAATGTGTATTGCACTGTTATTGTGCCTCACTGCATCGCTGCAGATGGAAACAAGCAAGTCGTAGGTCTTTTTAAAAGGCGTCAAACTTGCATATATGTAATTTATATGTCAACTTTCTTTATAAGCATATGTTCCTAAAAGGTGTAACTATTACTCTGTGTAGTTACATTTGAATTACCATAACTACTTATGTACGAAATAAGTCGGCGTTTGTACTTATGTGAAATATCCATGTTTGGCATTCATA
Organism: Paraescarpia echinospica; assembly: GCA_020002185.1. NCBI lineage: Eukaryota > Metazoa > Annelida > Polychaeta > Sabellida > Siboglinidae > Paraescarpia > Paraescarpia echinospica. The sequence goes on from CM034531.1 coordinate 37,285,363, forward strand.
CGCGAAGTTGAACGGCAGATCCGGCGTAAACCTCTGATTGGATCGCAAAAGCTGTCACGTAGAATTCAATTAACTTTGCGGTTGGCGTATGTTTTTGGCATCAGGTTTGTGCTTATTGCGTTAGCTAATGGTGTCTATTATTAAGTCGGCGTGGACGCAAAGGCTAAAACCATACCTGTGTAGGCTTTCTTGATATGTTATCAGCTATGGTACAACTAACCAATTTCTTCTTCCTGAAGGTCACTTGTTGTCCCTGGAAATAAAACCAACAGAATGTTAATTCATTGACAAACCGGAAGTGTCAATTTTTATTATGGAGAAAGTTTAATTAGTAGTTAATATCATGACATATGTATCAAGCCACCGCGGTAACTCATCATTATCAAGGTTTTTATCAATACTGAAATTGAGTGCTTTATATCATTTTATTTTTATGATAACAATGTATTAATATAATTTATTATTTATATGTAATTATATCACTGTATTCCTTTGTACTATTAATGATGCAGATAGTGTTGCTATTTATTAGTGTCTAAAAAAATGTAACATGTAAAATCTGGATAGAATTGTGACAACTTCAATTTCTAGTAAGCATTTATGAACTTATTATTTGTTACATGTAGTAATCTTTTTAAAAACCTGTACAGGATTTCTAGGATTCACAATAAAATAATAATTTTCAACTTGGGTCATCAATACTACAATTGTGCAAAATGAATGTACCATTATATAAGAGGTCATTCAAAATTGTCATCATTATTGGAAACTTGGACATTCCAAATGCTAAACAGAGCATGATAGTAGTTTAGCACATCCGCCTGGTATGCCAGTACTCTGAGGTCAAAACCCAGACAAGGCAGGTATGGTATATTTGGTGTAAAAACCTGGCTCTCAACATTGGGGAATGTGTATCCCTTATGACTCGGAGATCACGTTAATGTCGGTCCTATCTCAATTTGGGACATAAATGAACCACTGAGAATGACAAGCACCCTGGCAGTGACCACCCTCAGTGCCAGCATAGAAAGATCGGCTTGGTGATAATGTTCTAAAAAAGGCTGACTGGTTGAATGCGACCTCGTAAGACCATAACATTGTAACCATAATATATACAAACTAGTCAGTTAACAGAATGCCGCTGAGTGCGGGAAACAACCCAAACTAGAACAAGGGTGCAAGGGTCAGAGATTCGTGTGCGCTCCTTTAAAGTTGACACAATGATGCAACAAAGTTGGTTTTCAGCTAATTGAGTAACATAGCTAAGTAAAATGTTATAATGGTACTAGAATGTATTAAGCATCGCCTACATTTCCAGCATATTTTCTAAACCAGCTGTTAGCTACAAGAACTGATGCTACACATAGTAATCTAGCAGTGTCATGGAACTAATCATTTGGTGTATGCCTGCTGTGACATTTAGTATTTCTGGTCACCTCAGTAATACAACCACCTCACAAGTAAGGTCAATATAGGATAGTTCCAAAGTATTTCCACATAGAATAAAACATATTATATTGGTCTCACTAATATGGTCACCTCATTATTCAGGTCACTTTTGTCAAGTCCCTCAAGTGACCTTAATAGCGAGGTTCCACTGCATCACTATTTAATTAAAGGATTTGTCCTTGAGCTAAAAAGACAGTGCCGATGCAGTACAGTTTGTCCTTGAGCTAGAAAGACAGTGCTGATGCAGTACAGTTTGTCCTTGAGCTAGAAAGACAGTGCCGATGCAGTACAGTTTGTCCTTGAGCTAGAAAGACAGTGCCGATGCAGTACAGTTTGTCCTTGAGCTAGAAAGACAGTGCCGATGCAGTGCAGTTTGTCCTTGAGCTAGAAAGACAGTGCCGATGCAGTGCAGTTTGTCCTTGAGCTAGAAAGACAGTGCCGATGCAGTGCAGTTTGTCCTTGAGCTAGAAAGACAGTGCCGATGCAGTACAGTTTGTCCTTGAGCTAGAAAGACAGTGCCGATGCAGTACAGTTTGTCCTTGAGCTAGAAAGACAGTGCCGATGCAGTACAGTTTGTCCTTGAGCTAGAAAGACAGTGCCGATGCAGTACAGTTTGTCCTTGAGCTAGAAAGACAGTGCCGATGCAGTACAGTTTGTCCTTGAGCTAGAAAGACAGTGCCGATGCAGAACAGTTTGTCCTTGAGCTAGAAAGACAGTGCCGATGCAGTACAGTTTGGTCACAGCCAGAACATGAAAACTGCTAGAGCAGAACAAATCAAGACAAGATGTAATATCTCACGTCAGTGCTGTTACTGCTCAAAATAAATTATGTGAACTGTAATAATTACAGTGTTATTTTCTTTATTGGTACAGGCTATTAGACTAATTAGTACATATTGAACTTAACTGCAGCAGTGCATACAATATTATGTTGGAGATTATAGCAATTATAGTATAAGTTTAGTCCCCAAAGTAAAACTTGTTTTAGTACTTTTAGGGAAAGGGGTCATGAAAAAGAGTACTGGGTACTGTTTTAATATTCATTACTGATGACAAATTTGAATGACCCCCTAAATACATGTATATCATGAACCATATGAGAATCAAAAAAAGAAGTAATACCTTGAATTGATGGGCCAGCGAATCCCATTGATAGTAGGCTACATAGTTGCCTTTTGGATACAAAAGTTCCAAAGTATCAGTTTCCAATCCTCTCTTTGATAGCTCCTCTGTAAATGCTTCCCGTAGGGTGATCTTTCCATGCACAGGAGCTGTTATTTCCTCGTCCGTGCCACCAGCTTGCCGCAGAACTCCAACAAGATCAAACTCATCTGAAAAACCAGAGTACAATTATATCCACAAATCCCACAAAAAACTTACTATCCCGGGGTCAGTGGGCATATATTTTTAGATAACAAAAATTACAAATGCCTGCTACAGTCCTTTAATGAACAAACTATATGTATACAAACTAGACAGATATTTACTCCCAACCTGTTAGAGTTCTGAGCTGAGCATAAGAAGAAGACGATCATTTATTGATAAGGAGTGACTGTGTTCAACCACCAGACTGGCAGTCAACACAGTTGTTTTGTGACCAGGAATGTTTGTAACTTTGTGTACAAACCTCAGACTGGCAGTAAACACAGTTGTCTTGTGACCAGGAGTGTCTGTGTTCAACCACCAGACTGACAGTCAACACAGTTGTCTTATGACCAGGAATGTTAGTAACTTTGTGTTCAAACCTCAGACTGGCAGTCAACACAGCTGTCTTGTGACTTGGAATGTGTGTGTACAAACTTCAGACTGGCAGTCAACACACTTGTCTTGTGACCTGGAGAGTCTGTGTTCAACCCTCAGATTGGCAGTCAACACAGTTGTCTTGTGACCAGGAATGTTTGTGTTCAAACCTCAGACTGGCAGTCAATACAGTTGTCTTGTGACCAGGAATGTTTGTATTCAACCCTCAGATTGGCAGTCAACACAGTTGTCATATGATCAGGAGTGTCTGTGTTCAAACCTCAGACTGGCAGTCAACACAATTGTCTTGTGGCCTGGGGTGTCTGTGTTCAAACCTCAGACTGGCAGTCAACACAGTTGTCTTGTGACCAGGAATGTTTATGTTCAACCCTCAGACTGGCAATCAACACAGTTGTCTTGTGACCTGGAGTGTCGTGTTCAACTCTCAGACTGGCAGTCAACACAATTGTCTTATGACCAGGAGTGTCTGTGCTCAAACCTCAGACTGGCAGTCAACACAGTTGCCTTGTGGCCAAGAGTGTATGTGTACAAACTTCAGACTGGTAGTCAACATAGTTGTCTTGTGACAAAGAGTGTTTGTATACAAACTTCAGAATGGCAGTCAACACAGTTGTCTTGTGACCTGGAGTGTCTATGTACAAACATTAGACTAGTGGTCAACACGGTTGTCTCATTAAAACAACTTCACAATGTGACATCTCATTTGGCGCTAAGAAGGGGAATTGTCAAAGCTGCCAAGTTGAGTTGGGAAATATGGGTGAGGTTCAGTTTCTCAAATGGACATCAGGTGGCAGCACTGATGTTTCTCAACAAGACACCAGGTAGCAGCAGTATTAGTTATAAAAAACGGAAAAGAACATTTTATACAAGTCACTAACGATGATAAGAATAACCTCATGGTGGATTCTATGGAAGCTTTAAGCTATCTGCATGTGAATAAATATATCAACATGTGCATAAAAATAAACCTGTTTGTATTAATATTTTTTAAATGGCAAATATGATATTTACAGGTTTATGTGTCAGATAGTGAGTTGGATACTAAATACGTGAGACTCATGCCAAAAATATGCGTGAGACTTGGTAGCTCTGATTTGCGTGTATTTTGATTTGGATGATAAATGTAAAGCCTAAGGTCCCGTCTACAGATCTAGTAAAAGATCTAAAACAGGATATGTGTAGCTTGTCATGGACTGAATGCAAAACATTCTTGCTCTAGCCCTGGACATAGGGTTGTTTGGCGTATACTATATAACCACATAAAACAAATCAAACAGTATCACGAATCAAGAACTATTAATTACCACGTCGTCCACAAGATGGCGGCACTGATATGAAATGACGTATCGTTGAGGAAGTCTTACAGGGAATTTCCTTTGGCTTTGGCGATATAATTAATACTTGTAAAAAAGAGTGATTATCATTCCTTTGTTTTATTTGATTAAAACTGTAGCACTTACTTCTGAGGACAGAGTCGAGTGTTTTCACGATGTCGTGCCTGCCCAGCTTTAACAGATGTATCCGGAAGGCTCGAACTGTACTCCCAAGCTTCGTTTGCCAGTCTCGCAGAAAAGCCATACATCTACGACTACTACTAGTAGTAGCTTGTTCGAACTGTTGGATTTGTTGAGCAGAGTAGTCGAGAAGGCCGGCCAAGCCCTTCCAGTCGTTGCCGAGTGGGCTTGGTTGGGACAGTTGGTGGACCAACCGTATGTCGTGCAACACAACGGCGACATTGTCGTCCAAGTTGTACATAAAATGCTCGTCCCGTCTTCCGTCAAGTCCTCCCTGCTCGGCCATAGCTCACTACTCTATCTGACAGCTCGAAGGTGTTAACTTCCTGGTCCGTGGAAAAGCATGAAACTGTAGGCCAGCGGGCGTCGTGTATAAATACGATTCGTTTCCTGGCTTTGTCACCAACTTATAATATGCACTCCTGTAGTTAGGCAAGTTGTTCACTTGTCATTTGTTAGTACTACAGCCTACAGCCAGGACGGTCGCGTCACACACGTGCATTCGTCCGTGTAAGCATAGTAATCGTCCCCTTGTCTACGAGAAACCCGCTAGGTGGGGTAACTGTTTTGAAGTCGACTACGCATGGAGTAATTTCGGAAGGTTACCGATAAATGTTTTATTTGGCGCTGTGCAGTAACGGTTATAAATAAATTTATAACATAAAATCATATATATTACCTTAAAATACCAGTGTTCAAAACACACACGCACACACACGCACGCACGCACGCACGCACACACACAATACAATACAATAACTTTATTGTCTGTTGGGGTACACAAAATTTCCTTTAGGCTTGTTCATATAAAATCTTACATATTGTAAGAAACCACCTGCATCATATAAATTAGCTGGACAAAAGTTAGCCAGTTCTAAACAGAGTGGACGCAGCCGAGATTCGGAATGCACTGGATAATTAGAAATGTGTAAATTGTATAAGAACAGTATTGACACAGCTCGGCGCCCCGCGGTAACATAAATCAGGGGCGGGGCAATATTAATCCAGAATTGTATAAGCAAGGTATGCAGGACGGTTCGCAGCCTGCAGGTGTGTAACATTAATTCAACCGGTATTCTCTACCAGGGATCGATTATCATTTATTTTGCTTTGTGGAAGTCGCTGTGTGGAACAAAGGAATTCAATAGAGGGTACACTATAATTCACATTCTGTAGATTGAAAGAAAACGCTCATCCTGCCGGATTGACAGGCCGAACGTGGTTAGGTTATACTGACGTCCTTGCAGAGACGGAAGCCTTAATAAGTGAAGTACGCATGTGCAGTGGTCTACGGATGCATAAAGACGCATGCGTGAAGAAGGTTTGCCGGGAAATAAAGTAGGGTTTTAAAAGGGAGGTTGATTAGAGAATCTAGAGGAGAGGAGGCGGCGAAACTCTCCACAGGGACATTCGAAGATGTCTCTGGCATTACTTTAGAATCTAAATTACAACTTTAATATGGGACTGTTTGCCCATACTTTGTTTCTCTTAAAATTACCGGCAGACTTTTTACATTTTAAACGTAGAGGCTCACACACACCTTCTCCTGTGAGGTCGGACCTCAAGATGCACGCAGCCCATGAGAGAGTCTAGACTTTATAATATGTATGTGTACAAGGTTAAGATAAGTACTAAGAGCGAGGTTATCACATAATATTCATATCACATCCACAATAGGATATAGCGATAGATCATATACACATATTTTTGGTTAAAAGTTAGCTAGAGGGAGTAATCTAGGGTAGATTAAAAGTAGGCGATTTGCGAGCGAAAATTGGGGCCATTAATGTAATCGGAACGTTGTTTACAAAGTAGGTCACTGGCGAAGTTAAGGTAGCAGAATCCCATTAAAAATGTGATTTTTCTGAATTTGTACATATGTTTTTAAATGCACTATAGTTGTAGCTTAATTATTGCTAAACAAGTATAAAATGACAAAAACCCACCCACTGCCTTTAATTAGAAGAAAAAACCCTAATTAGTGAAGCTGGAATTTGTTTATGTTCCATAGCCACGTATTTTACCCTCGGATACACGTATTTTTCCCTTGGATACACGCATTTGTATTTAAGATTTTCAAATAATTCCAAAAACAGTACATTTGTGAAGGAATATTTTTCTATCAGTAACAACAGTGTAATGTCGACCACTTATATCCACCATCAATTGCAAAATGTATGTTTTTGAAGAACTGTATTAAAACTGATCTATTTGGGCATAACATATAGCTTTGAATTGTGCAAGATGAGAGATAAAAAAATGTCTGGACGGCGAAAAAAAGGAAACTTGTGGGTGTTTGTAGAATCCAAAATGGATGTCCCCATGAATCTACTGGCCCAGAGTTGAACGTGTCTGCATCTGAAAGTAAAATTTCAGGTAATATTTTATTGCTCAACAGATCACATGTAGTACATGCGAGGGACCAGTGCAATGTGGTGTTGACTTGCTTACGAGTCAGGGCTTTGCCCACGATGTGGTATCTTATTGTGAAGCCTGTGAAGCAAAAACTGTACTGTTTATTAATTCAAAGAAAGCAGACAGAACAACTGTGGTTACAAGGAAGAAGACGCCATTTGAAGCAAACATGCGCATGGTTGCTTTTATCCGTGCTGTTGGCAAAGGGCACAGCGGTCTACAGCTCTTCTCTAAATATTTGAATTCGCCACAGCCAATGACCAGACGAAATTATGCAAAGCTGTTCAAGCTGCAACATGCTGCTGCAAAGTATGTTGCAATCAACAGCATGACTGCTGCTTCTGCTGAAGTACGAGATGCATGTGGAAGAGACTGCTGTGTGTCAGTTGACGGGACGTGACAACGCCGTGGCCATTCGAGCCATCACGGAGTGGTGTCAGCAATATCTACTGACAGCGGCAAATGTATGGATGCTGAGGTCTTGTCAAATCTATGCAAAGGCTGTCAAACATGGGCATCCAAGGACCAGTCTACAGAAGCTCACGCAAGGTGGCTGCTTGACCACAAGTGCTCTGCGAACCACACTGGCAGTGCTGGAGCAATGGAGGCTGTTGGGGCTGTCAGGATGTTTACGCGGTCTGAAGAGCTCCGAGATCTTCGCTACGTGAAGTACCTTGGAGATGGAGACTCGTCATCCTTCAAGAAAGTGTGTGACTCTCGGCCATATGGCGATGTAGATGTTGAAAAACTAGAGTGCATCGGCCATGTTCAGAAGAGAGTTGGCTGTCGAGTGAGGAAGCTCCGTCAACAGCGTAAAGGGCAGATGTTGTCGGACGGCAAACGGATCTCGGGGGCTGGTCGTTTGACAGAGCAACGAATTGACACACTGCAGAACTACTTTGGGTTTGCTGTTAGACAGAACAGTGGTGATTTGTTGAGCATGCAGCAGGCAGTCCTCGCCAGTCTGTATCATGTGGCTAGCACGGACGCCGATCCGAATCACCACATGTGTCCGGTAGCCGATGACGCGTGGTGCAAATATTCACTTGATCCTGATAACTTTAAACATAAACATGGACTTCCCGAAGCAATAGTTCAGCTAATAGAACCGATCTATGACGATCTGAGTGATGCAACACTGCTCTCAAAGTGCCTTCATGGACAAACACAAAACAACAATGAGTGTTTAAACAAGCTCATTTGGGATCGCTGCAGCAAGGAAGTGTTTGTTGGACGCCAGACTGTAGAGGAGGCTGTCTATAGTGCAATTGGACAGTTTAATGATGGCAATGCATCTACCCTAAGCTTATTTCAGTACTTGGAGCTGCAGCCAGGGGCATTTACAACTGCACATGCTGTAGGAGCAGACACCATGCGTCTGTATGGCGCGAAACACAAATCGTCCGAGTCCGCAAAAAAGCGTCGCAAGGTGCTGCGAGCGAAAAGAAAGGGTTTCCAAGATAAAAAAGAACAGGAGGAAGGAAATACCTATGAGAGTGGGGCTCATGCATGATATGGAGTGTATAAAACAACTCACTGTTTCTGTAGGTTTACATATAGCGCCGTAAGAATGCAGTGCAAAACTTTAAACGCATTTTACTCAACTATCATTTTTTCGTCAATGTGTTCTACCTTCAAACATGTTATCTCCAACACCATTAAAGATATTGCTCTGATTTGTTCAGCATTGTTTCTTTATATAATTGGCTAAGGAATGATGGAACGATTTTGTGTTTAAATGGTGGAATGTGATTTTTTATTAAGCACGAATATTTAATTAGGCGCTAGAATATAAGACAACATTGTATAAATGTTGTAAAAATATTTAAATTTCTTTTTTGTAATATCTATTTCCCTTAGAATATGCCTTTATGTGTTATCTTTGACTGTTGTTAATTTCATATCTCTGCTGTGTATAGTTAAAGTTTTATCATGTTTGAAAATTGAGCCCCTTTCGACTGTCGCGGCAGCCATATTGTCAGCTAATTAGCATAATTTATGCAACAAAAATAATTTCCTACCAAATTTAAACCATGTGCTATTTTATGGTACATCAAGTTAATGACAATATTATATGGTGTCAAAAGTAGTTCAAAAGGGATCCTGCAACCTTAACGTAACGTGAACGACAATAGAATAGCGTTATTTGAAATAATCGATGTAGTTAGATGAGTAATTAAAACCTGAAATAACAACCTTTTAAAGTGTATATTGGTACACAGGAAACAGTTTTTGTAAAGACTACCTTGTATCTAAGCCTAACTTGAATACATTGTCATCGACATCGTAACTAGGTAAGGCACGGTGTGTCACTGTGTGTTAACAAATATAACTAACTATAACCTAAACAATCTGGTGTAAATTGTACACAAAAAAGTCTTTTCAAAGACTATATAAAAACTATTTTGAACATAAATAAATTCTGATATGGCACCTTGTGTAACGGTATTGCTCGTATTTATGTATTATATAACACACAAACACCACATCGAGAAGAATATGTTTAATACATTATTATCTGGATACACAGCTGCACTGGTCTAAATCCTAGGCTAGACTGATTCACTACACTAACAGCGGCGGCAGCGCCCACTACTCTATATGCTAATTAGAGTCCAGAGGTTGTTGCTAGGCAATCAGTCCAAATATACCCTCCCTGCTGGGCATAAGCTGGGGTATCTCGTGAAATCCCTTTTTGTTTAAAATTTTGTTGTTTTCTTTTTCAGTTTTGGGATTCACATTTCGTTAATGAGCCGTCGTGGTGGCTTAATGTCAACACGATCTCGAAGTGTCATGCGTCTTGCACTTGGCTCGTCTCGCCTCGGCATAATGCCCGGTGTCCCCCGTGGCGTGTTCGGGCGAGGACACGGCGATAACGGAATGTCAACAACAACAGCCGGTTGTCGTTGACCGGTCGGCTTGGAGATCGTTGCACGGGGTACGGAATCTCCCATGTCTGGCGTTACGTCATGAGCAACAGTCACTGAGGGCGCCGATTCGTTGGTTGCCCTCAACTATCGTCTGTTGCGCCGATAGGTATGTCCTTAGACATCCACGGTATAGGATCGCTGTCCTAGTGCTCGTTTACATACACCCAAACTCCAAATGTTGCGTCCAGGCAGTTTCATCCGGACTGCCTGTCCAACATTTAGCTCTTTCAGCGGGTTTGAGTGGGTGTCGTAATGTCGTTGGTACTTTCGTTTTCGTCGTTCGATTGCATCGCTGACATTTCTTCCTTGGATTTTTTGTACAAGTAGACTGTTTCGCGTCGGCAACAGTGTCTTAGTCCGGCGTGACATCAAACGTTGCACGGGCGAGCTTTGCAAGCCTTCTGTTGGTGTGTTGCGCCATTCCAGAATAACTTTCAGTGGGTCGCTTCCATCCAGTTTGGCCTTCTTGAGCAAAGCTTTAGCTATTTTCACAGCGTTCTCCGCTTTCCCGTTGCTTTGCGGGTAGTGCGGGCTTGATGTTATGTGCACAAAGCCCCACTCACGAGCAAATTTCGCAAATTCGTGTGACCCATACTGTGAAGCATTGTCACTGACCAGAATTGAAGGAACTCCGTGACGTGCGAAGTGTGGCCGTAGAGCATTGACAACAGCCTGTGTCGTTGTCTTCTTCAGCTCGTTAATCTCGAAGAAGTTACTGTAGTAGTCTACCAGTATGACATACTGGTGTCCGTCGAGCTCAAACAAATCTGTTGCGACATTGGCCCATGGCAGATGGGGGAACTCGTGTGTTTGCGGCTTCTCACGGCACTGTTCCGGTCGGTGTGCGTTGCAAACGTCGCACTTGCTGATGTGGTCCTTCACCTCAGCGTTCATACCGGGCCAATAGATGACTTCGCGCGCCCTGCGCAGGCATCCCTCTATTCCAATATGGCCCTGGTGTATCAATTTCACCATTCCCGGTCGCATCACATGGGGGATTACTAATCTGTCTCCCTTGAAGATTAATCCATCTTTAACTAACAGTTCATCTTTGAACTGCACGTACGGCTTCCTTACCGGTATTCGCTGCTGGCCACCCTGACTTGATGGCCTTCTCGAGTTCTCGCAACACTGCGTCTTCCTTCGTGGCGTGCTGCAGCTCGATCAATTTATCTCCAGGCAGCATGATGTTGTCGCTGTACATCATCTCGTCTAAGTCGTCAACTTTATTGACATCGGCATTCGTATCTTGCCAAGTGTCTCGTTTAGCCTCCGAGTTGTACGCTCGGCTCAATGTATCTGCAACGTACATTTCCGATCCTTTCTTGTACCGCACTTCGAGTGGATACTTCTGCAGTCGTAATCTCATGCGCTGCAGTCGCTTCGATGCCATGTGTATTTCTCTCTTGAAGATAGTTTCTAGCGGCTTGTGGTCAGACTCCACGTGTACTACATCTCGACCATATATGTAGTCGTTGAACCGCTCACACGCGAACACTATAGCTAACAGTTCCTTCTCGATATGTGCATAGTTTTGTTCGATATCCGTCATGGCTCTGCTTGCGTAACATATTGGTTGGCCGTCCTGCATGAGCGCAGCTCCCAGGCCTGTTTGCGACGCGTCTGCCTGGATTGTTACGTCTTTATCCACATCATAGTAACGCAGCACTGGGGCGTTACTGAGCTTCTCGTGTATCGCACACACTGCTTTGGTGTGCGACTCGTTCCACGTGAACTCGCTTTCCTTGCGTATCAATTCACGCAACTGAGCTGTGAGGTCGGTCAGTCCCTTCACTAACTTGCCTAGGTACAGCACTGTACCAATTAGGCGGCGTACTCCTTCTACGTCCGTGGGCATTGGCCTCTCGATTATGGCCGCGATTTTCTTCGGGTCAGGTTTCATGCCCTCGCCTGTCAGCAAACATCCCATGTAGCTGATTTCGTTTAGCTTGTAGCGTACCTTTTTCGCGTTGACGACTAGGTTTCTCTCACGACATCTCTTGAGGAACGCATGCAGATTGACGTCATGTTCGTCGTCGTCTTTCCCCGTGATGAGAAAATCATCTGCGATTACTTCGATGCCATGTAATCCTTCGATGGTCTCATGCATCTTCCTCTGCCAGACTTCCGGTGCACTGGAAATGCCAAATGACATACGCTTCCATCTGTAGCGTCCTAACGGCGTGTTGAATGTTGTGAGTCAGCTGGATTCCTCATCCAATTTGACCTGCCAGAAAACGCATTTTTGGCATCTATGACAGTGAAGGCACGCGCACCGCTTAGTCGTGTGGCAATTTCCTCTATCGTTGGCATTTGATAATGCTCTCGCTTGATAGCTCGGTTTAGATCCCGTGGATCCAAGCAGATACGCAGTTTTCCTGGCATAGACACGAGCAACAAGCTGGAAACCCAATCTGTCGGTTCTCTGACTGGCGCGATGATGTCATCGTTGACCATCTCACGCAGCTCATGTTTCAGCTTGTCCCTCAAAGGCACTGGTACTCGTCGAGGGGCGTGTACGACAGGATTGACGTCTCTGTCAATCTTGATGTGGTACGGGCCTGGTAATTTTCCAAGTCCCTTGAAAACATCTGCATACTGGTGCTGTATGTCAGCGGTGTCAAAGCTAGGTATCTTCGTTGCCTGCTTTGCATCAACATTGTTTACGCTCGGGCTCTCCGGCGATTCCTCTAATGGCCGAATGGCATCCACATCAATCCACTGCAGCGCACCGATGCCAACGCATGCCTGGCGGCTGAGAAGCGGTTGGCGGTGTTTACCGCTCATCACTTTGAAGTGCAGATTGTGTTTACGGCCGTTTCTGTGGACTTGAAGTGTTGTGATCCCCATCACTTTAACTTTCGTCCCTCCATACACAGTCAGTGTGTCTGTGACTCGTGTCAGATTCTGCAAGTTAGTATCTCCTGTAGCTAACTTATAGTCACTCAGCGGCAGGATGTTACATTGGGATCCGGTATCGCACTCGAAGTGCACCTTGTGCGACCCGATACCAAGCGTTATGTATCCAGCGTCCGTCTGCCGTCCGTCCACACGGTTAACTGGTCGAGTAGCCGAATCGTCTATCAGACTACTCACGCCATATTGTTATGTCCCAATTGTTTTGACGTCTCTTCTGACTTTCAGTTTGCGACACTTAACGGCGAAGTGGTTCAGGCCCTGGCAGACTCTGCATTTCTGTCTCCAGGCTGGACATTTGCCTCTTTCATGTGTCTCCACAAAACGAACAGTTCGCAACTGTGCTTGTTTTCGCGTACATTTTTCTCTCGAGGTCTTGCGTGATCTGCCTCGCTGCCATGCTTTGCGAACAGCCTCGTTCTTGTGTTTTTCTTCATCGAGTGAACATCTACGTCACCGACGGAATTCCATGCCTTAGCTCGTTCAGCTTTCACTTCCGAATTTATGATGATGTCTAAGGCTTTCTCCAGCGTTATGTCGCGTTTTTCGAGGAGTTGATTTCGGTCTCTCTCGTCCATAACACTCGAAACAAGATGGTCACGGTAAATTTCATCCTTCGTGATCTCATCGAACGCACAGTTTGTTCCGATTCGCCGCAGCTCGTTATACCACGTCATTACATCTTCCCCAGCCCGCTGTTTACGAGAATGAAAGATGTGTCTCTCGTACGGTATGTTCATCCTTGGCTTACAGTAGTTCTCGTACATTTGTAGAACTGGTTCTACTTCGTAGCGATGTGCAGGATCATTCCACGGGTGATTCTGCCAGATGTCTTTCGCATCCTGGCCGATCACTGACAACAACGTACTCACGCGTTTCCGTTGTGTCTTTTCATCCAGATCTGTGGCGACTTCATATTCTATCCAGGCGCTTTTCCATAGACGCCAAGAATTCGCAGCAGTTAGTGCGTCGATTTTCAACGGCGGCGGTGGTGGAATACTGCTGTTGTACGTTGTCGGTAGTTATAATGTGGTTGGCGGTACGGGTCATGACCTAAGATCAAAGGAAATCGGCGAAACATCAAAGGGTTTTGCGCGTTTTTTATTACTAGTGAGTCGTTATCCTCCACTTTGGAATGTTACTTATAAAAAAACGTGATTGATTGCTGATTGATAGACCACACACGATGACGTGTGCGCGCCCTATAGCGAGAATACTAATTACTATTAATTAGTGTGTGCATTAATTAGCCAATTAGTGCTTAAATAATGTGAATGGTGCTGCCCTCAGCGAGAATACTAATTAGTACTAATTAGTGTGTGCATTAGTTAGCGTTTTTTATTACTAAGTGTGGTGTTTTGGTGCATTCAGGAATGTTACTTATAAAAAACGTGATTGATTGCTGATTGATAGACCACACACGATGACGCGTGCGCGCCCTCTAGCGAGAATACTAATTAGTATTAATTAGTGTGTGCATTAATTAGCGTGAATAATAATTAATACTAATTAGTGCTAATTAGTAAAACTGCTAGTGCTACCACAAGTTTTTAGTTTTAGTACAAGATAGTTTCCTTTCTCAACATGTGCTAGAACCAACCAGGGGAGAGAATGTGTTAGACATAGTTTTGTCCTCACAGAATGAATTAGTTGACAATGTCAGGATATGTGAGCCACTGGGAATAGTGATCACAACCAGATACATTTTACCATCAAAGTAAAACCAGAAAGGAATAGTAAAAAGCAGTACAGGAGAAATTTCCACAAAGGAAAATATAAGGACATCAGGAAATATTTAGCAAAGATAGACTGAAATAACACACTGAAGAATAAGACAGCAACAGAATGCTGGACTATCTTAAAGAGTGAAATTAAATGTATCATCGTCAAATTTGTTCCCTTAAAAAAACACGGGAAACGGTCCAAAAAGAAACACTTATCGAAAGAAGCCATTAGAAAACTTATGTATAAACAAATGATGTGGAAGTCATATAGACATACTGGAAATGATGAAGACTACAACATTTATAAAGAAGCACTAAACCAAGCTACAGCTGAAATTAGAAATTCAAAGAGAAGCTATGAACATAAATTAGCTTGTAATATAAAACATGACAGCAAGAGTTTTTATGCGTATGTTCAAAGCAAACAGAAAGTTCAGGATAAGGTCGGTCCTCTAGAAGATAGTGCTGGAAATATAACATCAGAAGGATTCTTAATGGCAGAAGACCAGAATGAGTATTTTAGTTCAGTGTTTACCAGAGAAGACACTAGTTTACTGCCAGTACCAGAGGCTAAGTTCAAGGGGGCAGAATCAGACTATTTAAGACAGTTAATTGTAACCCCAGAAATGGTAGCTAAGAAAATTAGGGCTATGAAGGAAAATAAATCACCTGGAGTGGATGGTATTCCACCCAAACTACTAGTGGAAATTGTAGAACAAATTAGCATACCGCTTGCAACAGTTTTCAACTTGCCATTAGAAGAGGGAGTGGTTCCTTTAGAATGGAAAGAAGCAAACATTATACCATTATTCAAAAAAGGTTCGAGAAACAAGTCAAATAATTATAGACCAGTTAGTTTAACATCGGTGATTTGTAAATTATTAGATAGACTAATTAAAGATCACATGGTGGATTTTCTTGTTAAACATAACTTGATAAACCCATCTCAACATGGGTTTCTAAAAGCGAGGTCATGCTTAACAAATATGTTATGTTTTTTGGAAGATATCACTAAGTGGGTAGATGATGGATCACCAGTAGATATCATCTACTTAGATTTTCAAAAAGCTTTCGACAAAGTTCCACATCAGAGATTACTGCTTAAACTAAAGGCCCATGGCATAGGAAATGGTATAATTAACTGGATAGAAAAATGGCTGATTGACA
This sequence comes from Paraescarpia echinospica, assembly GCA_020002185.1. Classification (NCBI taxonomy): domain Eukaryota; kingdom Metazoa; phylum Annelida; class Polychaeta; order Sabellida; family Siboglinidae; genus Paraescarpia; species Paraescarpia echinospica. Next base: position 37,301,239 of record CM034531.1, read on the forward strand.
GAAGACAACGGGTAGTTGTTGATGGGGAGGCTTCAAACTGGAAATCAGTTTTGAGTGGGGTTCCACAGGGATCAGTACTGGGACCTATATTATTCTTAATATATATAAACCATTTGGACGATGATATAGCTAGCAAGGTGTTGAAATTTGCAGATGATACAAAAGTGTTTAGAAGGATTAAAAGTGATGGAGATAGACAGCATTTACAAGATGATCTTGACAGGTTGATCAAATGGTCTGAAAAGGATCTTAGTTATGAAAAACGCCTAAAAGAATGTGGTTTAGCAACACTAGAGACCAGGAGATTGAGAGGAGATCAGATAGAAGTGTTTAAAATATTGAATGGTTATTAAAATATTGATAGAAATGTTTTTTTTCAGTTAAGAAAGATAGAAAGACTAGAGGACATGAAGTTACATTAGTAAAGGAGCAGTGTAGATTAGACGTAAGAAAGTTCTCATTTTCACAAAGGACTGTGAATGAATGGAACAGATTATCTGATGATTGTGTGGGTGCTAGTAGTGTGAATATGTTTAAAAATAAAATCGACACATACCTTAGAAGGGCTGGATATGTGTAAATAAAAGAGTTGGACTCTCGATAAGCCAAAGGGCTTCCTTGTCCACCTGCCACCTAGAGTTAATTCTCTGGATGGCAATCTTGTTAAATAAGTAAACCTCAATAGTTAAGTAAATAAGTAAACTGGTAAACCACAGGATGAGAATGTCTATCATACAGGGGTTACTATGAGGCAGGAGTGGAAACAGGAGTGACTGTGAGGCAGGAATGGAAACAGGAGTGACTGTGAGGCAGGAGAGGAAATAGGAGTGACTGTAAGGCAGGAGTGGAAACAGGGGTTACTGTGAGGCAGGAGTGGAAACAGGAGTGACTGTGAGGCAGGAGTGGAAACAGGAGTGACTGTGAGGCAAGATTGGAAACAGGAGTGACTGTGAGGCAGGATTGGAAACAGGAGTGACTGTGAGGCAGGAGTGGAAACAGGAGTGACTGTGAAGCAGGAGTGGAAACAGGGGTTACTGTGAGGCAGGAGTGGAAATAGAAGTGACTGTGAGGTAGGAATGGAAACAGGAGTGACTGTGAGGCAGGAATGGAAACAGGAGTGACTGTGAGGCAGGAGTGGAAATAGGAGTGACTGTGAGGCAGGAGTGGAAACAGGGGTTACTGTGAGGCAGGAGTGGAAACAGGAGTGACTGTGAGGCAGGATTGGAAACAGGAGTGACTGTGAGGCAAGAGTGGAAACAGGAGTGACTCTGAGGCAGGAGTGGAAACAGGGGTTACCGTGAGGCAGGAGTGGAAATAGAAGTGACTGTGAGGCAGGAGTGGAAACAGGGGTTACCGTGAGGCAGGAGTGGAAATAGAAGTGACTGTGAGGCAGGAGTGGAAACAGGAGTGACTGTGAGGCAGGAATAGAAACAGGAGTAACTGTGAGGCAGGAGTGGAAATAGGAGTGACTGTGAGACAGGAGTGGAAACAGGAGTGACTGAGGCAAGAGTGGAAACAGGAGTGACCGTGAGGCAGGATTGGAAATAGAAGTGACTGTGAGGCAGGAGTGGAAGCAGGAGTGACTGTGAGGCAGGAATGGAAACAGGAGTGACTATGAGGCTGGAGTGGAAATAGGAGTGACTGTGAGACAGGAGTGGAAACAGGAATGACTGCATGTGAGGCAGGAATGGAAACAGGAGTGACTGTGAGACAGGAGTGGAAATATGAGTGACTGTGAGGCAGGAGTGTAAACAGGAGTGACCGTGAGGCAGGAATGGAAACATGAGTGACTGTGAGGCAGGAGTGGAAACAGAAGTGACTGTGAGGCAGGAGTGGGAATAGGAGTGACTGTGAGGCAGGAGTGGAAATAGATAGAAGTGACTGTGAGGCAGGAATGGAAACAAGAGTGACTCTGAGGCAGGAGTGGAAACAGGGGTTACCGTGAGGCAGGAGTGGAAATAGAAGTGACTGTGAGGCAGGAGTGGAAACAGGGGTTACCGTGAGGCAGGAGTGGAAATAGAAGTGACTGTGAGGCAGGAGTGGAAACAGGAGTGACTGTGAGGCAGGAATAGAAACAGGAGTAACTGTGAGGCAGGACTGTGAGACAGGAGTGGAAACAGGAGTGACTGAGGCAAGAGTGGAAACAGGAGTGACCGTGAGGCAGGATTGGAAATAGAAGTGACTGTGAGGCAGGAGTGGAAGCAGGAGTGACTGTGAGGCAGGAACAGAAACAGGGAGTGACTATGAGGCTGGAGTGGAAATAGGAGTGACTGTGAGACAGGAGTGGAAACAGGAATGACTGTGGCAGGAGTGGAAACAGGAGTGACCGTGAGGCAGGATTGGAAACAAGAGTGACTGTGAGGCAGGAGTGGAAACAGGAGTGACTGTGAGGCAGGAGTGGAAACAGGAGTGACTGTGAGGCAGGAGTGGAAATAGGAGTGACTGCATGTGAGGCAGGAATGGAAACAGGAGTGACTGTGAGACAGGAGTGGAAATATGAGTGACTGTGAGGCAGGAGTGTAAACAGGAGTGACCGTGAGGCAGGAATGGAAACATGAGTGACTGTGAGGCAGGAGTGGAAACAGAAGTGACTGTGAGGCAGGAGTGGGAATAGGAGTGACTGTGAGGCAGGAGTGGAAATAGATAGAAGTGACTGTGAGGCAGGAATGGAAACAAGAGTGACTGTGAGGCAGGAGTGGAAACCGTACTTGGCATGAAGAAGAAGATGTCCATCAGACCTGTTCGCTCAGCGAGCAAACAGGCCTGAGTAAGTAAGGTATGCTCTAGATAGGACGAGCCGGGTGTGGCATTCAGAAGTTCAGAGAATTGGCCTATATGCATTTAAGTAAAATAAAATAAGGCACGACAATCCTTTATTGACGTGCAGGCAGATTGTGGGAGCGCTCTCTAAAATTGAATTTGAAGATATCCGTTGGGATAGACGTTTTTTTCGGGAAAATGCCTTATTACCATGCAAAGCCGGGTAACTCAGTTTTGGTTATAGATGTTGATCGTTATACCAAAATAACTGTATTGTTAGATAATGTAGCATGGTAAATATATGAGGAGAGATGTTATGGCTCTAGGTGATCGTTTTGACGGTTAAATTAAAAACGTCATGCCTACGTACTGGACTTTGTTGGTTTTTCATGGGCACAAAAATTGCACAAAATGCTATTGACGGGCAATTTGGCGGGCAGTATACATTCAACATATAATAATAATCATAACAAGGTAACTTCTTTTGTGCCTAAATCCTCGGAAACCAAGCTCAGAGGTGCATCAATACAAAAGGGTTAGTCAATATCAAAATCGATAAGTCATATTATAGTTGTCAACATATGGACCAATGCGCCAGGAAGCTAAGGTGGATCCACAATGTTATAAAGGTAAGTTTTTAAATGACGGCGATATTGTGTAATATTTTCAACTGATCTAACACTAAGAGGGAGCATATTCCAGAGAGTTGGTGCAGCAACAGAAAATGTCATAGTTCCAATATTAGTGTTGACTCTCAGAACAAAAAGTCAATCAGAACTAGATTATTGAAGCTGGATAGGCTTTGTTTATAGGAGTAAGCAATGAATATAAATATGCTGGGTGCCTACATGAAATTGCCTGGTAGGTAATGGTACAGAACTTAAAAACATAATACGATATCGCACAGGAAACCATTGCAAAGACTTCAGAAGAGGCACTGACTGAGAAAACCTCGGTGACCGAGTCACAACCCTAGCTAAGCAATTATGTACACGTTATGTCCTAGTAATATCCTTAAGGGCAATATTTTGAAAATGGAATTGCAATAGTCAAGCCTACTAGTAACAAGTGCAATTACGATAGTTTGAGTTACAACAGAAAGAGGCAAATAACGGCGAATACGTAGTAAATCACGAACATGGTAATAATAGCTGCGACACGTTTGAGAAATATGTCGTCTAAAATTGAAATAATCATCAAAGATAACTCTGAGATTTCGTGCTGAAAGTGCAGGCGTAACATCCTGGCTATGCAAGGTGATGGATTTGTTTTATTTTCTCACGCTGCCTCTGTGTATCAATAGTAAGAAACTATATTTTATCAGCATTTAACATTAATCTACTCTCAGTCACCCAAACGAAAATGTCATTAAGAAATTTCTGAGCTGATCTAAGGAGCAATTAGTATTAGGCGTAGATAAAGAAATGTAAATCTGGGTATCATCTGCATAAAGATGATGCTTTAGATTATGACTGTTAATAACTGAGCTCAGTGGTGTTGTATATAGAACGAAAAGTAATGGTCCGAGGACAGAACCCTGAGGAACACCACATGAAATAAGGAGTGCTGCTCTGAAAGACAATCCCCAATCTTCACTGGTTGATGCCTATGTGTTAGATATGACAAAAACAACTTAACGCTGTAACAGATACACCATACCATAAAGACAGACGATTTATGAGAATGGCACGATCAATTATATCAAAGGCAGCAGACAGATCTAGCAAGGTAAGCGATGTTACTTTACCTTTATCCATATTTAAAATAACATCTTTATGTACTTTCAACAGGCTGTCTGTGAAGAAGTTTATTTATACAACTCCATAACTGACGAAAATTTCCAGAATTATTGGATACCATATTTGTAAAAAATAATTTGATTTTGCTATTGCCATTTGTCTGTTACAATAGAGACATTGTTTCGAATAACGTGACCTATCAAATATTATTGTATTAAATATTGCAGTATATATTAAACAATGAATAAATAAATACTTGTGGCTCGAAGACATGGTAGGCATAGTACCTTTAACAAATATCAAAAATATGTTAGCACTCCCAATTTTTAGTTAGTTCGAGCATTACTTACGTTTGTTGAGGATTACTCTTATTAAATAAATTTGACATGGAGAGCCGATATTTTAAACAAAGGGATTCTATTTTCATAACTATGCTATCAGGAAATTGTATGTCTCTTACAACACTATATTTCGAATGGTGTTAGGTTATGACAGATACTTTAGTGCTAGTGAAATGTTTGTTAACAATAATTTACCTAACTGTGCTGCTGTTATTAGAAATTTGACATAGATTTATATGCCGACTGCAGTTCTCAAAACACATATTGATTCGTAGTATTATTAATAGTGACGTGAAATACATGTCTAGAATATGGAAATACTGGTTCAGTTCCCTGTATATACATGTTGTTGACGGGTGGTTTTACATTATGTACATTGTAACTGTTGTTTATAACACAACTACAGAACCATGATAATGTACTTGTATGTTGCATGGAGTCTGTGAATAAAGCAATTATTATTATTATTATATATTATAACTATAGATGGAACCAGGCCTTTAGCCAGAAACCCATTGTCCCGTTTTTGGAACGAGTTTTTTTTTTTATCGCAACGGGTTTTTCTTTTTTCAAACAAATAAGGGATTTGGATAAGGGGATTGTTATTTCTCAGATACCTTAACCTTGTGTTGGACCATAACGTGGTTTCATTTTCCCAATAACAAAGTGTTTGCGTTGTCATAAACGGGCCTTACACATTGTACTCGCGCCACTGAGCTCGGGTTGTCTGAGGATATTGGCGCTTAAGAAGTAATTTATTTATTACTTTGTTTTATTATCATTACTCAGTGTTAAAGCAAGTGCAGGAGTTTAGTTTGAAATTTAATAGTTTGCTAGCCTTAAAGGGGGAACAGTTGGAAGTTTGTGGAGAGCCCTCAAGGGGATGCAGTTTGATGTTTTGGAGAGTCTCAAGAGAGTGCAGTTGGACGTTTTCGGAGAAGCTTAGCCCCCTGACTATTCACCGCGTCCAGACACCAGTGCATGTGTAACAATATTTGTCATGAGTATAAGCCATTTATTAAGGGTAAATGAAAATGGGAACAGTTGGAAGTTTGTGGAGAGCCCTCAAGGGGATGCAGTTTGATGTTTTGGAGAGTCTCAAGAGAGTGCAGTTGGACGTTTTCGGAGAAGCTTAGCCCCCTGACTATTCACCGCGTCCAGAAAAATGAGAACGGTTAAATTTCACAATCCCGTTTAAGGGCCTGAATGGAACAAGACATTTTAAATAAACATGGACTGTTGGACTAACTGCATTTTGATGTTTTCACTTACAATGTCACAATGAATAGAGACTGTACTGTCGGACTAACATTTATTACACTTTGATATCTTGTACACTTCAAACGCCACAATGAATACCATTGTCAAGCTTATCGAGCTGGTGTGTGTGTGTGTGTGTGTGTGTGTGTGTGTGTGTGTGTGTGTGTGTGTGTGTGTGTGTGTGTGTGTGTGTGTGTGTGTGTGTGTGTGTGTGTGTGTGTGTGTGTATGTGTGTGTGTGGGGGGTGTGTGTGTGTATGTGTGTGTGTGTGTGTGTGTGTGTGTATCTGTGTGTATATATGTGTGTGTGTATGTGTGTGTGTGGGGGTGTGTGGGTGTGTGTGTATGTGTGGGTGTGTGTGTGTATGTGTGTGTATGTGTGTGTGTGTGGGTGTGTGTGTATTTTTAACAAGATTTAACAAGATTGCCATCCAGAGAATTAACTCTAGATAGCAGGTGGACAAGGAAGCCCTTTGGCTTATCGAGAGTCCAACCCTTTTATCTACATATATCCAGCCCTTCTGAGGTATGTGTCGATTTTATTTTAAAACATATTCATACTACTAGCACCCACACAATCATCAGATAATCTGTTCCATTCATTCACAGTCCTTTGTGAAAATAAGAATTTTCTCACGTCTAATCTACACTGCTCCTTTACTAATGTAACTTTATGTCCTCTAGTCTTTCTATCTTTCTTAACTGAACAAAACATATTTCTATCAATATTTTCATAACCATTCGATATTTTAAACACTTCTATCTGATCTCCTCTCAGTCTCCTGGTCTCTAGTGTTGTTAAACCACATTCTTTTAGGCGTTTTTCATAACTAAGATCCCTCAGTTTTGGTATCATTTTAGTCGCTCTCCTCTGTACTCTTTCTAGCATATCTATGTCCTTCTTGCGGTATGGCCTCCATGCTTGTATACAATATTCTAAATGAGGCCTAACTATTGTTTTGTACAGCGGTATTATTAGTTCTTTTTCTTTATATGCGATATTTCGCCTATTCAATCCAAGGATTTGATTTCCCTTTGAAGCTGCAATTCCACACTGCTCTGAAACCTTCATCCATAAGTCTTTTTCTTTTACAGTAGTACTTAGTACAGTTCCCCCCATTGTATATTCTACATATTCGTTCCCATGTCCTGTGTGAAGGCATTTACATTTCCCAAAATTGAACAACATTTGCCACTTTTCAGACCATTTGATCAACCTGTCAAGATCATCTTGTAAATGCTGTCTATCCCCATCACTTTTAATCTTTCTAAACACTTTTGTATCATCTGCAAATTTCAACACCTTGCTAGCTATATCATCGTCCAAATCGTTTATATATATTAAGAATAATATAGGTCCCAGTACTGATCCCTGTGGAACCCCACTCAAAACTGATTTCCAGTTTGAAGCCTCCCCATCAACAACTACCCGTTGTCTTCTGTCAATCAGCCATTTTTCTATCCAGTTAATTATACCATTTCCTATGCCATGGGCTTTTAGTTTAAGTAGTAATCTCTGATGTGGCACTTTGTCGAAAGCTTTTTGAAAATCTAAGTAGATGATATCTACTGGTGATCCATCATCTACCCACTTAGTGATATCTTCCAAAAAACATAACATATTTGTTAAGCATGACCTCGCTTTTAGAAACCCATGTTGAGATGGGTTTATCAAGTTATGTTTAACAAGAAAATCCACCATGTGATCTTTAATTAGTCTATCTAATAATTTACAAATCACGATGTTAAACTAACTGGTCTATAATTATTTGACTTGTTTCTCGAACCTTTTTAAATAACGGTATAATGTTTGCTTCTTTCCATTCTAAAGGAACCACTCCCTCTTCTAATGACAAGTTGAAAACTGTTGCAAGCGGTATGCTAATTTGTTCTACAATTTCCACTAGTAGTTTGGGTGGAATACCATCCACTCCAGGTGATTTATTTTCCTTCATAGCCCTAATTTTCTTAGCTACCATTTCTTGGGTTACAATTAACTGTCTTAAATAGTCTGATTCTGCCCCCTTGAACTTAGCCTCTGGTACTGGCAGTGAACTAGTGTCTTCTCTGGTAAACACTGAACTAAAATACTCATTTAAGTCTTCTGCCATTAAGAATCCTTCTGATATTATATTTCCAGCACTATCTTCTAGAGGACCGACCTTATCCTGAACTTTCTGTTTGCTTCGAACATACGCATAACAACTCTTGCTGTCATGTTTTATATTACAAGCTAATTTATGTTCATAGCTTCTCTTTGAATTTCTAATTTAAGCTGTAGCTTGGTTTAGTGCTTCTTTATAAATGTTGTAGTCTTCGTCATTTCCAGTACGTCTATATGACTTCCACATCATTTGTTTATACTTAATTTTTCTAATGGCTTCTTTCGATAAGTATTTCTTTCTGGTCCGTTTCCCTTGTTTTTTGAAGGGAACAAATTTATCTACGATGCACTCTATTTCATTCTTTAAGATATACCAGCATTCTGTTGCTGTCTTATTCTTCAGTGTATTATTCCAGTCTATCTTTGCTAAATATTTCCTCATTTCCTTATATCTTCCTTTGTGGAAATTTCTCCTCAACTGCTTTTTATTATTTCTTTCTGATTTTACTTTAATGGTAAAATGTATCTGGTTATGATCACTACTTCCCAGAGGCTCACATAATTTAACATTGTCAACTAATTCATTCTGTGAGGACAAAACTAAGTCTAACACATTCTCTCCCCTGGTTGGTTCTAGCACATGTTGAGAAAGGAAACTATCTTGTACTAAAACTAAAAACTTGTGGTCCTCACTACCCATACTCTGTAGAGATTTCCATTTTATATGCCCATGGTTAAAATCCCCCATAATAACAGAGTCCCGTTTGCTCACTTCCCTTATAGCGTTTTGTATTTTTTCATTCTCTTCTATGCTTATGTTTGGACTTCGATAAACTAATCCAACCGTTAACGTTGACTTTCCTGTAACTATGTTACACCAAACAGCTTCTTCGCAATCTGCTTCTCTGTCTAATTTTATTTCATAATCCTGGATAGATTCTTTAATATATATAATAACTCCACCTCCCCTTCTTCCTATTCTATCTTTCCTAAACATTACATATCCTGTCAGTCCCAATTCGGCACCTGATATATCGGTGGTTGCCCATGATTCGGTTATACCTATTATGTGAGGGTCAATATCTTCTACCATAATGTTTAGTTCATTTCTTTTGTTTACTATACTCCTTGCATTTAAATAAACACATTTATACCCAGCTTCAGAACAGTTTTCCAGACTGTTCTTTGCTGAATTATTTTTGCTGCCTTTATGTATGCCTCCAGTTTCAGGCTTCTCTGCGAGTCCCCCCTGCGAATTTAGTTTAAATAGATGCAACCTGTCCCACTGTCAACATATCGCAGCAGATTCTCTGAGAATACTGCTGCCCCCTTTCCACTTAGATGGAGGCCATCTCTCATGTACATATCTTCTCTCCCAACAAAGTACCCCCATAAATCTAGGAATCCCACGCCCTCTTCCTCACACATCTGCTCAACTAGTGCGTTGATCGCCATCCTCTTACAGTTTCTGTATCTTGCCCCCCTTCCTCCCATTACTGGGAAAATTCCTGATAGAATAACCTGTTCCACTCTTGTCTTCTTTAGCTTCCTCACTAGATGTCTGTACTTCTGAACTATCTCAGTTTGTATGTATGTGTGTGTGCGCGCGCGCGCGCGTGCTCGCGTGTACGTTAAGCTTTTCCTCCTAGAGGCTTTGCATCCCGGGTACCAAACATTCCAGGGTTCATATTGAAAGACAAATAATGTTTTTTTGAAAGACAAATAATGTTTTTTTAATTCCGCATCAATTCCGATTAAATGTTGTTACCAGTTAGGGTTCGCATTAGACGTTGGACGATTGTTCACAACTTTATGCATGTCTACTATTGTTCGAAATCACTCGTCCAAACATCAGTTGGGAGCGATATATCTAACTTGCAACAATCGTAGAAAATATACGCAGCGTTGCGAAAATTTCAAAGATACATAATAGTTGCTAAAAGTCAGGTGGGAATACTTTGGGAAATCGTCTTCTGCGTAAGTGTGTATGGGTCATATACTGCCAACCTGAGATAATTTAACAGTATAATTAGGATTGTCACTATTGTAATTAAGAAATGCACTTTTTATGTTTAAAAAAAGATATTCACAAAGATGTGATGATAGAAGTGATGAATCGTGTCTCACGTTATGGAGTGAGGTATTCTTCAGAATAAAGGGTGGATGTCGTTACATAGTTGGTTGAATGTGTGATGTTTTGTAGCTGCACAGTCGGATTAACACTATCTGCACGGCATGTTGCACGTTTCGACATGACAAGCTAGCGCTGCTTACCATATGCGAGTGAAACGGTTTTGTGTCGTGTGCAAGGTCATTGTTCTAAGAAAATTGTCACTGCTGACAGCATCTTGTGTGTGGAACTAGGAAGTGAAGTGTGACCGCTGACATCTCGTGTGTGGAAGTAGCAAGTGAAAGGTGACCACTGACAGCATCTCGAGTGTGGAACTAGCAAGTGAAGTGTGACTGCTGACAGCATCTCGTCTGTGGAACTAGCAAGTGAAGTGTGATCGCTGACAGCATTTCGTGTGTGGAACTAGCAAGTGAAGGGTGACCGCTGACAACATATCGTGTGTGGAACTAGCAAGTGACGTGTGACCACTGAGAGCATATCGTGTGTGGAACGAGCAAGTTAATTAAGTGTGACCGCAGACAACATGTCGGGCACGGAGTTAACAAGTGTTTATCATTTAAAGTCACAGAAGTGTCAAATAAACGAGAGTTTTGTATGGATACTACAAATCAGAACTGTAAAAATAAACATGTTATAACACTACATTTTAAAGCGCCAAATTAACGTATAAGCACATTAAAAATTGCAAGCAAAAAGTAGCGTCTCGTAACAATTTCCTTTGCCAAAGTTTGAACACATATAATTAATTTAAAAACCCTGAAAGACGGTCGATATATCGTCTTGGTGCGTGTAGCCGATGGAAGATACGACACGATACAACGTCGGTCGAGATATCGTCATGGTGCGTGTTGTCGAGGGACGTTAAAACGCGATACAACGTTGGTCTAAATATCGTCTTAGTGCGTGTAGCCGATGGAAGGTACGACACGATACAACGTTGGTGGAGATATCGTCATGGTGCGTGTGGTCGAGAGAAATTACAACGCGATACAACATCGTTCGCGATATCATCTTGGTGCGTGTAGACGATGGAAGATACGACACGATACAGCGTCGGTCGAGATATCATCTTGGTGCGTGTAGCCAATGGGAAATATGACACGATACAATGGTGGTCGACCCACCCAGTTTCTTAGAGCGTATTATATTAGACTGGTGTTTTCAGCGTAATTGGAACTTCGACGGATAATCGGTGTCTCCTATAATGAGCAATTAATTCCTGAATCGTACAAGGATTTACGTTTGGATAAATGGAATACTTTTGAGGATTTCCCGTCGTTGTGTCGTTTCTTTTCGCGAGGAAACTGTGTGTTGCATTCTGGTATCTAGAAAAAGACAACATAATATACGTGTTACAATATGACAATTCATGGGCTCCGCTCTCACCAGGGCTTATATTAGCTTAACAGCTGCTCTTCGACCTACCTTTGGGTATGTTTGCGAATTATAGGCTGGTAAACGTTATATCGAAGTGCATCTAATGTTAATGCACGCACACACCAGATGTGCCGCTGTCAGTGTATTTGATCAGCAACAATGAAGCAAAGAACATGAGTATTCGTGATAGTGGCCGGAATGGCGTCTCTCTCCATATCTCACCAACAAACTAAGTGATTTTACTTTACCTGGCGTGTCTGTTTTTATTTTTGTAAGGTACATGTGCATGGGATGAGATAGGGTCTAAGCCGCACGCACTGGCAACGCTCGTTCACAAAATGTTGTTATATTCCGTCTACCAACCTGCGAAGAGCAACTTAATTTTTTCAACTCTAGTATAAGAACATTACTTGATTTGTCTTCCAGAGCGCCAAATCAGACGATGCTCAAGTGACAGACCTTGGATAGATGATAATTTTCGCTACCTAATTCGCCGCCGCCAGCTACTGTGCAAATTCAACCGCGAGAGAAAGTCATTGCAACGGAGATACTACGAACGGAAAATCCAGGCTCTTGAGAAAGATCACCCGAAATGATGGTGGAACAACGTTAAAGACATTGCTGGTGTCAAAGTAAACCGCGAAAATCTGCAGGGACTCGCTAACGCGCATTGCTCCGGAAATCTAGACGTTCTCGCCAACAACGTGTGCGATTTCTTTCAATCCGTGACAAACGATCTAACTCCACTGTCACCGGACGATACATTCCTTCCGGTAGGAGCTGATATTACCGTCCCAGATATCTATGTCATCAGCGTCGCAGAAGTAGCCAATTCTCTATCACGGATTAGAACAGACAAAGCTGTCGGCCCCGACGAAATACCTAACTGGGTTCTACACGACTACACCATACTTGCTCCCCCCGTGCGCGCGATTTTCAACAGCAGCCTGCGGAAAGGGACTGTACCACTGCTTTGGAAATGCACTGACATCACACCTATACCCAAAGTACGACCGCCGAACCTCATCCATAAAGACCTGCGCCCAATATCACTCACGCCGGTATTGTCCAAGTGCCTGGAGCAATTCATTTGTGGCTGGATAATGGCCATCGCTGGAGACCAAGTTGACCCTCAACCATATGATTCAGGAAAGGGTACGCCCACAGTGGACGCACTAATCGAGCTAGTGCACAGGTGGAAATCAGCGCTCGATTCCACCGGAACCATGATCCGGGTACTACTCGTTGACTTCAGCAAAGCGTTTGATAGAGTAGACCACAACACTCTGCTAACTAAGTGCGCGTCATTTGGATTCCCGAATTTCATAATCAAATGGCTAACATCCATCTTATGCCAACGCAAACAGCGAGTAAAGATCGGCTGTATCAAGTCGAAGTATCCTACTGTCGACGCAGGCGTGCCACAAGCAAGGAACAATCTGTGGCCCGATCGGTTTTGTGCATCATATAAATGACTTACAAACAGCTTGTGAACACGTCAAATATGTAGGTGATTGCACAATATGGGAATCATGTTCACCTTCGGGCCTCGATAGCTTGCTCCAAACAGCGGCAGACGAAGTAGCACAGTGGACTGTCACCAACAAAATATGAACTACGACAAAACGAAAGAAATGTGCATGTGCTTCAAGAAAAAAACACTAGACATCCAGCCGATAATGGTCAACGACAGACAGATTGAACAAGTAAACTGCACTCGCCTACTAGGTGTCACACTTTCACATGATCTTACGTGGTAACTTCACATCGACAAAATCACCGCTAAAGCGTCGCAAAGACTATATTTCATAATCCTGCTCAAACGAGCAGGAGTCGAACCCTGTCATCTCGTCAAGATATATACAACATTAATCCGATCGGTCCTTGAGTATACCTGCCAGGTGTATGTCAATATTGTGATTTTAAGCACTTAACATAGGTTGGTAGCGTCTGTGAAAGACTGCATTTAGGGTTACAATGTAAAGCTATGGTTGGCTGATTCGTGTTGGGTTACCCTGTAAGGCCATTGATGGCTATCCAGTGGTTATGCAATACTGTGAAGGAACTGGAGTGGTGGCCGAAGGTCAGATTTTAAAGAACCGGGCAAATATCATTATAGTTAGGGTAGACAGGGAGGATTGTCGAATACAACGTGTAATATTTATAACATGATTGGCCATTCCATATGAATATAGTGATACGGACGTAAGTTTAAATGGAATAATATTACGGCGTATACGGTATAGTGATGTCGTTATAATGAAGATTTTATACTTGTTGATTTAGAGTATCACCTATTGGATGGTGTTGAAATTGTTACAATGGCTTCAGCATCAGCAGGGATCTAGGGTGAAGGTACTGAGGTTGGTTGGAAAGTAGAATAGAACAGACGAGTCCAGAACCTGACAGAGCAAAGACATGTAAACTGGTCTCTTCTGTGGAGAGAAACCATTACAGTGCGGTTGACAAACACGAAGTCTTTATACCCAGTGGTGGCTTTGACGTTGAATTTCTCAATGCATATATAGAGTAGAAGAAATACCGGTATGTGGAATATATGTATATTATGAGTGAATGTTAGATTAGAGGTATTGGCTTAAACATCTGGTTTTTACATTGTTATAATTGTGCCAAAGGGTGTGGTCAATAACAAATAAATATGGTCAACGTAATGATACTGGTATCACGAGATTTATGCGGGGTGGCGAATCATCGCTCTGTTATGTGAATGTTAGATAATAACAAGAAGCGAACATAGGTTGTATTACGGTGTCACATGTAATGGTTATTGGTGTATAGTTTGTTGGGACTTAGAATATGTAAGGTGGTGGGGTTGTTATTACTAATGGGATATTGGGTCCGGATATGTATATATCTATGGCGAACATTAGCTGCACATGTTTGTGTGTAGGTACTATTATTGTATGTGGTGTCGATGGAAAAACATATGATATGAAGGGTGTACCTTACACACCAAGGAATAAGAATATTTGTATTATTATAGTTATCATTTATTGTAGTGTTGGGGCGGAGTGAAGTCTGACAAAGTGCACTCGAGGGCAGTAGACGCCGAGTAACACCTCGTGTAACAACAGTGCGAGAGTAGACGGCTTACGCGACAATGGAGAATTCACACCCGAAGAGGGAATTCCCGACGAACCGAGCGAGAACTACTTCGCTCGACTGCTGAGGGACAAATTATCCTCAAGTTGACGGTGTTGACGAAATGTGGCATCGTTCATTATAAACATTATGTTCTCGCATCTCTACATTGCGAGTGCCGCGCAGACAGCCGTAGGGTTGAACTTTTGTGCCTATATGGCGATTATGTTATAGAATCTTGACGACATAGCATAGGATTGAAGAACTGGTCAATCCTTGTGTACTTATCAAATGTTATGATAGAGATGTATGTACGTAAGACTTTGTATGATAAGAGGTTAGGGAGGCTGACGAGTCTTCCTTGAAGAATTGCTGTATTTTGTTTTGTTGTTTGGAAGATGGGTAAATAAATTTGGATAATTCTTTAATTGTATATAACTACTTCCCTTCATATATATGTCAGAACCCGGATATTTATTAGCAAGGCCGTTTCACCTGGCGGCTCTTGACAGTGTGGCATACGAGCTTAACGAAAAGGCAAACCAAGCAGCTGGAAAGTATCCAGAGACGAGCTATGCGGATAATATTCCATGGCGTGTTTTATGATGATGCCATCGCCACATCGAAACTACCAACGCTGGCAGACCGGAGGGAGACGTTGTGCAAAACTCTATTCACGAACATACAACAACCTAACCACAAACTGCACCATCTACTGCCTCCCTCCCGGACACCTCCATGCGCAATCCGAAACGCACGTGTGTACAGTGCTCCTCGGTGTAAGACCGAATGCTTTAAGAACTCTTTTATAACTTACGGACTGTATCACTGGCAGTAACCGGACATTTTAGTTCCTACGAATTACTCGCAATTGACAGTGAATCTTGTTTTAGTTATTTATTCTATTTACTTATTTATACGCAAATTATACATTTCAACTAGTTATAATTTGTAATTGTTTTATCAATTTTAATGTACCTATTGTACTATTCAGCCTCTATGGCTGCCAAAAAAACAACTTATTAAACTTATTATTATTATTATACAGCGTATTAATTACGTAACAATACACCTTAACTTAAGTCGTAAAGAGTATCCTTATGTCACTGTACCATTTAAACACAGTGCGTATCACGTAGCTGATGTACAATTTACAATGACTATCACTTACGTCACAGTGAGTACAATGTGACCCGTCGCCTTGCACGGCGTAAGGATGTAGCAGCCATCTTGGTCGAGGTGACCCGTTAACACTTCGAGTATCTGAAGAAGATTCAAGTACCGTTCACGTCATTGCAGCGTCGAACGATTTTCATTGCCGAATTTGCTTTGTTGCTGTAACTAGTCATAATGTTACGTCCTCGTGGTATGGCATTATAATAAAACCCGATTGCGTAATTTTTTCCGTAGGGGGCGTTAGGGTAATTCTATAAAATGGCCCTAACCCTACGAAAAATTACGCACTCCGGTCCATATTACTGTAGTTATCCGGACGCCGCTTACAAAAAAAAAGTTCGCAACCCGGTTCCTGATAACGGAACAGATAACCTCGTTTTAAAGACGACGCAATAGTTAATGCGAAGCGTGTTGAAAGTCATTCAGACTGTATACATATTCAAATGCAAAGTTGTCCCGTAAATTACCGTGATTTTAGTATTATCCCAACGCTGACAATGACATACTTTGCATAAGTTCACAATTAACATACCGCACGTTTTTTTGCTCCCCTGTTGCCAAGTGGATGCCAGCCGGGAAGCGAGTCCCACTCGTTAGCTGCTGAGTAGGCACCAATGATCGCTTCTGAAGCTGAGAATTGTGCACAAATACAACATACACCCAAGGCCAGCAATTGCCTGAATGAAAGAACACAGAAACAGGGGAACGAACCTCTGCACCTTGAGAAGCATAGTAATATTGCCTTGTAAGTTGAAAAACACATTAACTAAACAACAGAGTGATCATTATACAGAGTTATGTTTACTGGGGACCAAGTAAACTAATGCTAATGTAACAAGGTCATTTTTATTATGTTGCACTAGGTGCTGTCACTGGTATTATGCTGATTTGTGACGTGAATTGGTCTTAAATTTTACCAGCCATGGCTATTGCTATAATTTGCCTTTCATGTATGACCTGTTATATTTTATCTTAACATATGACCTTTATTGTACTTGTATGTTTTAAAACAAAAACACATTACATGGAAATTTACCATGCGAGACTTTTACCGTGACACGGGAGAGCCCGTGTTTCCAGTTGGTCAGCCCCTATGTTTTTAGTGATTCCGCCATACAATGATACATGTGTATCGCCTGTCATTGTTGTGATCTAGTTTGTTTGAACGTATACCTAAATAGAGGTTGGTGAAATATTGCACTATTCGCTATGTCGCCGAATCTTGATATTTCTCTTAGACTTTGTGTCTTATGAGTGGCAGTCTTGATACTTTGTTTGTTTGTTGTAATGCTTCACTGTAGCCCGTAGGCTGTAGCTTTGTTGTTCGTCCCCGCTAAACCATGAATAGTGGGTGATATTATCATGCAAGGTATTTTATTTAACTATTTGGTCGGAACCGAGGTTTCTAGAGAACACCTTTATCTATGGTGACCAACTCTAATGTTGGACTTGGATGACATCTGTCCCGTAGATGTATATTTGCACAGCACAGGGTAATTTGCATTTATTTGGTGGTGGTGTGGATGTTCGGTCCACAGTTAGTCGCTAGATGGTGACACTATTTTGGGCAAGTCGGTGACAGTTCACAACTAAGTTGTTTGCACTGTAGTAGGGAGGTCGGTGAAAATGCAATAATTCATCAGATTTGCAAATGTGATACACCATTGGAAAGGTCTATTTAAGAGATAGACAGCCATACCGGTTTTAACTCTCTGTGTTGGTGAAGTTAAGGACAATTATGTAAAGGTCATTTAATAAATTTGTGTGAGTTTTTTTTATTTGAAGGAAATGTGAAAATATAATATTGTACAATACAAAAATCTTAACTAAGACTTGATATTTTATGTATTTCCTTTAAATATAATTTACAAAAGGAATTTTACATAAAATTATGTTAATTAACTAAGCAACTAACCTTTCGGAAAAGCTTACAAAAGTATCTCCAGGTCCCCCACTTTCAAATCGTCATCCAGCATATATACGTGTACACAGCATATATGGCTCATTGTCATACACCACACTCAACCAGCTTGAAAAGCCTGCTACCCATAGGTTGGAGGCTATGCTTTAATGGTGGATATCTACAGAATCTGACATGTTTTAGAAGTGGCAGGTATACCAGCAAAATCATGTGGATGTCATGTATGCAAAGTTAGTAAAGTGTATGTGAGAGTATAAGCATAGCCAAATATTGCATGCATTGATGTAAACATTCTGCTTTGGCCTTGTACCATATAATTATGTAAACATATGTAGGTTTGTGTGTGTGTCCGCATATGTGTGTGTGTGTGTGTGGACTTAGTAAAGTGAAAAGGATAGCCAACTACTGCAAGCAACAATAAGCATTCAGCTACACAGCATGCATGTACAACATTATATATATATATATACATACATATATGTATATATATATATATACATATATATCTGATGTAATGTATATATATATATATATACATTACATCAGATAATTCAAAGTTGCATAGCAATATATATAATATATACATATTGCTACGCAACTTTGAATTATCTGATGTAATGTTGTATCTACAAAGATCCGTTTGCAGAGAACAGCGATGGCTGGAAGTAGGATATGAAGAATCACTTCCACATCTGCATCTACATCAGAAAATGTTGTCAGCATTCCAAACACCTTGTCCTTCTTGATGCGAGTAGAGTCTCCAAAGATAGGCGTACTCGTCCCACTCATTAACTCATTTATGTTTCTGCATGACTCCTGGCAGAATGACACAAGTTGCTGGTAGTGAGTGTTCATGTCCAAGATGTGAACACTCTTGTCTTCGATCAGGCATCAGAGGGGGTAGGTGATCAGCTCCTGATAAGGCCAAGTGCTTTACATCCAGCGAGAAACTGTGACGTTTCTAAGTCATTTAGAACGGATTTCAACAACCTGTTTGACACACCTTGTTTTATTCATAAAGCACCGCATTTAATTGCTTAGAAAGAATGTCCTTGCAGCA
The DNA here is from genome assembly GCA_020002185.1 of Paraescarpia echinospica. Lineage (NCBI taxonomy): Eukaryota > Metazoa > Annelida > Polychaeta > Sabellida > Siboglinidae > Paraescarpia > Paraescarpia echinospica. The sequence goes on from CM034531.1 coordinate 37,320,209, forward strand.
TTCGAAAATAAAATGTTGAAAAAGCATGCATACCCATCACCGCTGAAGCAAAATGTTGCACCGTACCACCACCAGGAAAAGTTAAATCATGTTATACATTCATATACAAATTGTTCTAGGAAGATACAGTAAAAAACAACCCCAAAAACCCACCACCAAGCCAATGTTTATACATGCAGTTAGTTACAGCAAGATCAATGCAGTGTAATTAGAAGTACATCAGATGTTTGATTTATGGAGGGGGTTGTCATTTATTTGTTGTTATTAATTGTCATATATTTTTGCATGATTACAACATGAAAATAAACTTTAAATATTCATATAACATCCACCATTTAATATATGATAGCATATCTGTGCATGTGTAAATACGAATAACAAATGCATGGCTAAAACACAACTTCAGAATAAAAGATTGCAATAATATGTACGCCTGGTATGTGAGCGATAATAGAAGAAATTAGTTGCCGGACATGGGGTACCTCTACTTTCGAGCTTGGGGCAAAAATGGGCAAAGGTGTATCTCCGCCAAATTTGCATTAATATTACGTTTATACATTACTAAATAGCAAAGATGTAGTTTGCCAGAGTTTCCGCAAGTTGTTCATACCTTAGATCCTCTCTAAATATGGTCAATGTTCAACATATCATATTTTTCTTAATGTTATTTCAATTCGTACAAGAAACACGCCAAAAGAAAGAGTATCATTTTGCGATTTAAACCATACCGCTAAACATAGCATGGCGGGTAATAACACGAGCACATGATTTTATGAAAACACCACCCTTCCGCGAGATTAAATATGGCTGCGCCCGCAACGAAATGAAATTTCTGCGGGTGTCGTTGTTTCATCACGAATATCTATATGAAGCATTACGAGTTCGCAAAAGCAGGTATTTTTATCACAAAGAAGACATATTTATGTTTCTTTTGATATAAAATATATGATCAGTCTTTATAAATCAAGGGACTTAACATTGTTTAAACATAGGCGATTTAACATTGCATCCCAATGCAAACGCGTTTGCGTGATTTCTTCCGACCTCCCTAACTGTAGGTTGTTGATGGTTGTAATCCACTGCCATTAATGTCTGAATAATCGTTTGAATAATTAGTGTATAATTATGTGTACAGTGAATGGTAGAGATACTGAAAAGTTAATTGTTGCCAATCTGTCAGATGCCCTGTATAATGTTTTGACATCAGTAATTTTATTGTTTATCGAGTGATTGACACCCAGGTAATAATGATGTATTTTGTATTATGCAGATTATGGCTCGGCTGTCAAGAAAGTAGGGCCATCCTGCCGAGTACCGGTTATTGTTGTTGACGGTTGTTCTCCTAGGGTATTATTTCATTGGTTTTAGAAACTTTAGTTTGTTTTGTATGAAGTTGAGATTAGATTAGTGTGTGTGATATACGTGAAATAATTCATTCTTTTTTTATTGTTATTACACTTTATTATTCTGAATTACTCTTGTCTTTTCCTGATATTTTCATAAAATAACTGCTTATATTTCGTATACAGTAATAAAAATAAGCTCTTCCTTATTATTACTGTGGCCTATTTATAACTTTTATTAGTAATCAGGGCTTACACTAAGAAAATCATATGTAAATACATATATACATACATGGATCATACACATAGGCACACGAGAAAAAAACACATAAATATGGATAAAGATTTATAACTTTGGAATGCTTGGTTACTTTATTGTAAATGCATGATATATGTATATATATATGCGACAAGCGACATACCTAGAGCGGGCCAGACATCAGGTGACCTCGTGCCTCCGCTGGCTCCAGGAGTAACGTTCTCATAAACGATATCGTCCTGGTTATCGCTGGGTGCTCCATGCTGCTGCTGGCTCCTGGACACACCAAGCAACACAATAACATTTGTATGGATGTCAAATACACCAATGACGAATTCATCAATACGTTTGTAAATGGATATGAACAACTGATACACGTGGGTACTAAAGCTGTTTCACCTGTGAAGAACCCATATGGCAGAGATTGGAGATAATATTTATGTGGAATTTGTTTCAGAGGGATTCACAACAAGTAATTTGAATCCGTGGGCCCCAGGAACGAAACTTAATCTACAGATTTGGTCTTGAGCAGGGAAGAAGGTTACTGTAAAAGATTGAGAAAACATTCTGGGGTTCACTGAATAGTCACGGAAGATACCGCTGCTTTGCCGGTCCCAACGACAGGGATACTGATCTGTTGGAACTAATTAATTTTCTGTCATACCGCGAGACCTGTTTGCGGCATAACGTTCTCTGTTCAATGCCACGTAAAAACGCCTTAATACAATAACAATGTTTTCCCTATCAACTGCAATCGACTGCAACCGATAGGAGTGCCCTGTGTGTCAATGCCATGACAAGAGTGATGTCGATCCTCGTGGACTTGCCAAGTGAGAAAGAACAGACAGTGGGAGATTATCAGTCTGACACTCAAATCGACTCCAAACCCGGTGTAATTTAATAGCGGAATGGGTCCATGAATATATATATATATGTTATAACCACCATGGCCATACAAAATTGCAATATGGCTGCTATGCCTACAGTTTTGTAAAGATGACCTCAGTGCCTCTTGAGGTTTAGGAATCGGCCACAAGTGGTAAATGCATGATTAGTTATATTTTCAAGGATATCTGTGTGTTCTTCCCATTGCACAATTTTACTCAGTTATAGTCTGATCCATAATATGAGGCATACATGAAGCTGACAGACGAGCATATGACCTCACACAGCCTACTTAGTAAACAGCTCTTTTCATATGTTGGAGCAATGCAGATTTGTTGGTTGGCTATCCTCAGCTGTACGTTACCACATAGCGACTGTATGAATCTACATATTATAAACAACTTGTGTGCCATTTTTATTGTTTTCTAAAAAAATGCACAAAAATTGCTAATGTGAGGCTCTTAGCTGCTGTTTTTAGCCGTTGTACTAACAACGACACGACATAGGTCTTGTGTTAGGAACTGCCCAGAAACGTATTCATTTAGGACGTCCTTGGCAAACAAAATTGCAGCACAGCCGGATTTCCTGCACTATCTGGTGCACACACTGCTCGTTGCTTTGCTGACACATGGAAGATGCCATGCGACCAGAACGTCACTCGGATGTTGAGACAGTGTGAGCACTTTCACAGCGACATGCAATAGAGAAACTGTCCGATCCCTTAATAGTCGGTCTGCTGACAGTAAAACATGAGTTGCGTATACAGTCGCCACATCGACGCTCTTGAACAATTTCAACAGCGGGTGCTTGCTGGCAAGACCGAATAACCAATGCTAGTTTTCTTGAACAGGCCCGCACTACCAGCATTGAGGCACGCTTAAAACTCAGACACCCAAAGCAATTACGTAATTCCCAACTTTCCACTGGCAAACGTGCTACTGGGTGGTAACACAAACGTTACAAAGAGCAAATATGAAGAAATACCAAACAGACACGACTCGGTGGGAAACTGACTGTGAAGACAGTGTACGATGGAGATCCACATGTAAAACCGACGTGGAACTTTTTTGAAATAAACCGCGTAGCACTGGATGCTGAAAAACGACTGCGGCGGAAGGATCGTGAACACGACAACAACACATTGACGACTACTACCGCTGCTGCTAGGCAAACGTGTGTGTGCGGCCGGATCTGCAAATCTCGAATCGATCTGTTCAATCACCGTTGCACTCATCAGACTTCACTAACCGAGCATTATCATTTTCATTATGAATCGGATAATCAACGAGTGATGGCGAGAGAGGGGGAGGGAGAGGGAGGGGGGAGAGAGAGTCGGTCTTGAAGTAATATATCAGCAAGCTGTATTTCCATCACACCAAACGTACAAATGTAGCATCATGACATTAAAATTAGATAAGCGAGCGAAAAATGAACATCAAAAATAGATAAGCGAGCGAAAAATGAACAACTCAAAACTCGTCCCAAAAATGTGTTTTGAACGATTGCTATGGTACCATTATGGTTCGTCGGTTCCAAACAATCTTGATATCGTTTTAAAGCTTACGCTTTCTGCTATTCAAAGGTATAAATGGTTTCTGGTAGTCATTCCTAAAATAAAGTCTAAATGGACTTAGAATCGTGCCTTTTCCGGTGTCTTAGACACTGCTAACCATGTTGGTTCGTCGAAACAGTTCACCAATCTACCGATTGAGGTACCACTATCTGATTTCACGGTATAAGCTACACCCACTTCCAAACGGTTGCTAAAATGACATACTCGAAGGCTAGGCGTGGCGTTACAATCACGTATATCAACCAACCAACGCAACGAATTTTGACCCGTTGGTTGGCGTATGTTATTGTGATGTCACGCCAACGTAGATATATATCAGTTTCGTTGCGGTCAAAGCACATCAGTTTCGCCGCGGTTTAAAAGTGGGTGGAGCTTATAAGATGAAATCAAGAAATGGCGAAGTGCGCATGTCTGAACCTATGCAAATGAGGAAAACAGCGCCGCAATCGGAAGATTAGTGTGCTAATACATACAGAACACCGCGAAAATGGCACGATTGTAGGTCCGTTTATAGGTGTTAAAAAATTGCATCCTTTCAAATGATACCAAGATCGTTGGGATAGGACGAGCTGTGAGGGTGCTAGCGATCGTAGAATTTCATGTTCTGGACGTGTTCCGAGTGCTCATTTTTCGATCGCTTATCTATTTTTGCTGACATACAAAAGACGATTAACGGAATAGTATGAAGTGGTTACGTTAATCTATACAAGATGATAAGCAGCATGGCATGAGGTGTCGGATCAATACAAGATAATAAGCGGCATTGTATGAGGAGGTTACGTTAATCTGTACAAGATGATAAGCAAAATTAAATGACGTTAGTGGGTTTGGAAGACCGATAAAAGGAGAAACAACGCTCATACCCGCTCATACCCTGCCTATGTCTTCTCCCTGCAGCCGCTCCACCACTACCACCCGACTGGTCGAAGTAGGGGCATACGTGTCTCGGCGCCTGGGAAATAATGACATGGTTAACATTTTAGTATGCAACAATAAATATTCTATCAGTCGGCGATTACACACACGCATATGCTTACGCGCACATGCACATTCGTATACACACGCACACTCGCGCACGCACGCACACACATATATACATATACGATGTTTCTTATATCCATATCATGATGGATATACAACTGCCGTTGCCACTGCTTATAACTAACCATATGCGTCTTCTCTCTGAAAGTCACTTGAAGACCCTGAAAAAAACCAGAAACAAACTTTCAAGAATGTTACTGGAAGGACGACCTTACAGGAAGGACAACGTGGACATAAAAGTAACCTTATCCATCAAGTGACCTGTTGCCTAGTAATACGTCCGTGAAGCCATCAAAATACTGGCTCAAAAAGTTTTTTTTATAACAAAACAACATAGGATAAAATTGTTCAAGCAAGAACTGCACACTGGAAAGGTTCATTCAGCAGATAAAATTGTTGAAGTTGAAGACGATATTAGGCGAACACTAGGTCGACATGTTAGATCAGCTGCCGGTCACATCGACTGCCAGAATTGACCGTGCCGTCTTTAGAGGCAGAGATCATAGCACATAATATAATAATATGTGTATAAAACACTGTAATTATTATAAAATTAAATACGCTGCCACCCTGGTTAAATAATATGTATAATGTGAATGTTATACGGAACAGAACATAATTAAAAGAAAACCAATGAGAAGCCATACCAGTAACTTAAAGCTACTGAAACGAGTGCAGTGACGTTTTAGCATTCCGTTTAAACCTTATTACAGATATGATAGGTCACCTTTTGTATGTAGGCTGGCGAATCCCACGATATGGCATATGGTGTTCCGTCAGGATGAACGAGTTCTAAGTTGTTGACATGTAGACCTTTCTCCAACAGTTTTTCCTCGAACGCTTCCCTCAGAGTCATCTTTCCATAGACAATAACGGAAATTTCCTCGTCGGAACGGTCTCGCTTGAGTACCCCGTGCAGGTCGAACTTGCCTGAAGAAGACGTTTTCTCTTGAACAACCATTCCATAGTAACCTCTCTTGCGAGACACAAATCTCAGTTAAAATATTTCAGCAAATCTATAATACTTGCAATTCACTTGTGTACTGTATATACTTTTGTAAAAGCACCAGCCCAATATGTTTTGGTACCAAGACATTGCTGAGAGATAATTCGTTACCGAAAATGGTCCTTTGATTCGCGTGACTCGCGTGACAGGCCACGAGAAGAGGTTGTCCCCGTCACATCATGTTCATATCATTTCGGGGGACAACACTGTATTTACCAAAGCTGTTTCTCATGAAATGAGAACCTCATACACTTGTTAACATATGGCTATGAACGTGACTCACACGACTGAATGCGTGACAAGCGTGACCCTCTAAAAACAACTTTCAATTATAACATCTAAGCAAGGAGCTACAAACTGAAGTTTCATTTTTATGACAACTACCTACGTCTAAATATTTGTTTATTCATGGATAAAGTATACTCTATCAAGCAATAAATCCCGGCATTCAACCTTCAACTATCGATTTCTTGAAAACATGTGCGTTTAGATTTGGAAGAAGAGTATCTGTGAAAATAATTATGGTTATACTGTTGTATTCAGGTTATTCTTCATGACACATCTATGGTAAACAATAGCAAAATATTAGAGCAATCTCAAAGTTACAGAAGTAGTTTTGTTTTCGGAAGTTTCAAAAAGTTTTCAAATAAAAAGAGAAAAAAGGGATACTGAAGATGATTTTGCAAAAATTTTAATTATATTTTGGTTCAGTAAAGAATGGTACTGATTTTCAATTTACCATTAATTTGAATAAAATGTCAGCCATTTTGTTTTGTGGAAATAGGGGCATTAAAAGAAAACAGTTCAACATATTTTTTATCAGCTGCACCCATTCAACATTTGGGGTGGATGAAAATAGACAACATACACACATTTTAAAATGTATTCATAATGGGTATCATTTTTGCAAAAATGACTCCCATGACATTTATTTGAGGGAGTTTTAGTTACCATTGTTAAAGACTGAGATCAATTATTCTGTGCTAATCTGATCTTGCATCATTAGAATATAAATACATATAAAGGACTATTTCCAGCTATTATATTTAATTGTGTTCTTAATAATGGAACATACGTCCATATTTGTCATTCGCGTGACGGTCTTTTTAGGATGTTTTAAAACTTGAAATTAAAAAAAAAATGGAAATATTAAAACCAGGCTAGAACAAAAATACATTTAAGGTACTGTCCATCAAAGGCTGCTGGCTTGATCAGCGGTTTATGTAATAGTCCATGGAACATTTAATTGCCTATGATTCCCACATTTTGACCAGAGTTGGCACTGATGGTTCATCAATCTTCAAAGGGCACTGCTATTAAGTTTAAGGTCAATGTATATGACATTTTCGATTAATGACAGTCTTGCATACCTCTTTCCACATATCATTGATTTAAAACACTTACTATTATTCAAAATGTTGACATTGCTGTGTAAATTTACACGGAATGGCTGTGAAGAGGATTATTTTAATTTATGAAATACTTTTACCCTAGATGTTTTTTAAGTTAGTTAATTTTACCATTACTAAAGTACAAAAGTGGCCATGTCACTACTGATTGTCCGGTCAGTTTGCCCAATAGATGTCTGTCTAACGGACACCCCTCTGATCTGTCTGCCCAACAGATGTCTACCCAAAGGACACCCGTGTGTGTGGTCAGTCTGCCCAAGGGAGACACGTCTGGTCAGTATGTCCAATAGATGTCTACCCAAAGGGAACTGTCTGGCCAGTCCGCCCAACAGATGTCTACCTAAAGGGACCTTTCTGGTTAGTCTGTCCAAAGGGACCCGACTGCTCGTTGTTCGGACAATTGCTCACCGGACAGTTGCTCACCGGGGAAATGAAAAACCGGACAGTTGCTCACCAGACAGTCTCGCAGATATTTATAAAAAAATATGTTTTGATTGATGTGTCCGACTTTTTCTGGCCGTTCGCAACAATGCCGTTAGCAGCGACGCCTATCGATTGAATCGGAACGAATTTCGCGAGTTACCCAGGATATGCTTTGCGTAGAGTAGTCTCGCTTAACCGACTCTCGCCTGGCTGAGTGCCTTCGCCAGAATGATAGTCTGGCTCTGAATGGTCCTTCTGAATGTTATCCGCTAGATTGCAACACTCGTATACTCATGAATTAAAGCGTCATAAATTTATGAAGTTATATGTGACGTATTGTCAGGATTTGCCGTGTATTAATAATTATTAGTCTCGCTTAACCGACTCTCGCCTGGCTGCGTGACTTCGCCAGGAAGATAGTCTGGCTCAGAATCGCATTTTGACTGCTCACTGCCAGTTATGTTTATATATTATGTATGTTTTCGATAACGAAATGAAATTACGAAATAGTGCCCAAAATAGTATTATACAAAACAAAATTAATCTTAAACTAAATCAATACAAACAAAAGTTTCGAGTATTCTGTGGGATTCGAGCCGAGGACCCTAAAAATAGCATGTCGACATGCTTCCAATTTAGGCACCAAGATCTGCACGTCTTGGTTGTACTTTGGCGACTACATATATTAGTTAGCAGTCCGACCGTTGCGCGAGACATCGACCGCACTTTGCTTAGTTAAATTTGTCCTTGTTTGGTATTTATATCATGCTTATTCACAATTAGTCTTTTGTTTCTGCTCGAGCATAAGCAAAGAAAGTCATTACGGAATCTTCGACATGCAGCTACGAGAGCTGCCATCTAGTGAATATATAAGTGATTAAAAGGCACTAAACTACAAAAAAAGTTTAATGTCGGTTTATTTTGTGTGTGACATGTTTCAAGATAAGTTTAATGTTGAATAGTTGTTATAGTATAGTATTATCTGATAAAAGTGTATCCTTGTTTAATTTGTTATTTCATACTTGGCCTGAGAGCCAATCATCGTCTCTACCCGAATATGGGGTAAAGCCCCCTACCGGTAACCGGTAATTGGCTGTAGCTTAATAATCTAGGCCGTAGTGATGGGCCAAGCGAATGCTGCCACCTCACGGCGCATGGATAATCGAGGCTATGAGCCGAAATGAACCGATCTCCGAACAGGTCAATTGCAAGGATGAATCACCGAGAAGGAAAGGGGCTACTTGTTGTATCTCACCTTAAGAACGGTCAATATATGCCCATAATTTAGCATTGAGAACGTCTCTAGGTTTGTTTGCTGCAGTGGTTTTCCAATTTGTATCGATAGAAAGTTTTACTCGAACACTGAAAGCTCAGCTGCCGCTGCCGCTGGGAAAGGGGTCCTTCGATCTAGGCCCTCGTCGATCTCGGCCCGTCGATCTCAGCCCACATGGTCCTACTTTCTTGCATAAAAAACTGCTAAAACTGTCAACTAGTGTAGAACTGCACAAAGTGCAATCAACTTCACAAAACCGCACTGCACGGGTACTGAGTGTTCCTGGCGATGGTGACGCTTGATGAATACCCGTTCACTCGTGGGCCATAGAGGCGGGCACATGCTTTTAGCAGTTGAAGGGCAGAACGGTCGCCCTTTTTATATTCTTCCCAGTACTCGAAGATCTTTCGCTGCAATTTCACGAAGACCTTTTTCTGGTGCCTCCGCAATGTTCTTTCGGACACCAACCGCACCTGGACTGGGATGATGCGTGACTCATCGTTTAGTAGTGCAACCAGCATGTAGAAGTTCATCCCCGCACGACCCCTGGTATTGAGGCGTGTGTGCCAGCCCTCGAGATCGTTATTCGTGCGCACTGACTGAAAGTAGACACTCCAACACGCTGGTGGCCAGATGCAACTCTCGATCCACGTGTGCGCCGACGTACTTGAAGCAGATGAGTCAGCGCGACTGTTGGTTCTTGTTCCAGTCAGCGGAAGATGGGTTTAATGTGTGCAGCAGGCAAAAAGCACAATGCCATGACCTTCCTCAGCAATGTAAAGGTGCACTCGTCACTGGCATACGCCACCTGCAGTCCGCACTCCTGGATGCGCCTCCAGATGGCCTGCGTAAAATGGAACGCGCACCCCTTCAACTACACAGTCAGCGCGTCACTTAGCCTCCTCGAAGTCGAGCACGATCCTTTCAACCCAATCAATGTATGACGAACAAATCAACATTACCTTCTACCATCAGTTGGTATGTGGTGGCATCTATGCTGGTTCCACATCGTATGTGGCACCACTTCTAGCATGATTCGCACTGCACGGCTTTAGAATTTGTTTGTACTCTTCTGTGGCATTCTACTCAAGGGTGTAACTGCGGCATTGCTATTGAGTTGTGAATAGCCTTTCTACTACAGTAAACATAACACCCGCCCCATGCCGTGATTAGCTGCCATGATCATTTACTCAAACATTCACACACCGCTCAATGCCCTAATTGGCTATCATGAACACCTAGAAAAGTTTAAAGGCCATATCCTGGGAGAAAAAAATTGCTAATAAGTATAAAAATATGCATGTACATATGTGTTCTGCAATATAATGACAACCCCGAAACCACACGTTTGTTGAAACATTTCTAAAACTGACATTAAATGGGACCTGTCTTGGTGCAGGCTTCGAAAAGTTTGTTTTTAGGAAATGCCGCGAGGGGCAGAATCGTGACGTCAGTTGTGGAAAACATTCCCGGGATCGCAAGCGTTCTCGGCGGCTGGATTTCTTTGGTGGATATTTGAACTGGTATACATTCGTTCATATATAGAAATGGTGAACAAATGTGTTGTTGGAAACTGCAACAATTCGAATCTGACTGGCCATTCTGTGCACAAATTTCCCAAAGAGCCAGTTACTCGGCAGAAATGGGAACGTTTTGTTCGAAACGGCAGTGCCGACTGGACTCATGCTACGGCAACTAGCATTATTTGTGGTTCGCATTTCGTTGCGCCTGACGACTTCGAAGGCTTCGTGCCATATCGTGCAGTGGAAGATGGGTTTCAGGCGTAAGTCAGATGTAAAGAAATCTGCCGTTCCTTCGAAGAACACAACAGAGGCGAAGGCGGATCGGTTACCGGCGAATCTGCGCAAGTGTGCCCGGTCAGTTGTCGAAGCTTCTTCACTGGTTCGTGTCTATACGGTGCCACAACGTGCTGACTAACATCAACATTGTCGATCTCGGCAATGTCATCCTCACTGTCACCGAAATATATATGATCAAACGTTTCGTGATCCGCGTCAAAATTGATATCGCTCTCTGAACTACTCGAGTAAGCCGCCATTTGTATCGAGTTGTTTACATGACACCGCGCGACTGCCGCTGCACTAACTCGCGGCGGAACCACGACTGACGTCACGTTTCAGCAACAAATGCAAACCCGGCATCGCTCGGGAGTTTCCGTAAATGGCAAATTTAAAGGCTCTTTTTATGTCTTACGCTCATATGCGATATTTAAATATTCTGGCAATATCATCATTTGAAAGGTCATCAACCATTTGTTATTAAGGGACAGAGCACATTTTATCCCAGGATATGGCCTTTAAGCCCTAGAAAAAAGTCCAGTGTCGGTATTGGCTGGTTCTATAAACGCTGTTCACATTCCAAGAAAATGCAGTTAGGTCACCAAATTGATACTTAGACAAAAAACAATACATCAAACTCCATATCGACTTCTCTAGGAAGCACAATATAGTCTAAACTGGTTTGATCTGCGATTGCGGTACATGTTCCAATACCACTGTGTCGGTATGGGAACGCGTACGACTACTATTGGTCATAGAACATATGATACAGGAGATATTGGTCATAGAACATATGATACAAGATATAGTGGTTATAGAACATATGATACAGGACTTATTGGTTATAGCACATATGATACAGGAGATATTGGTCATACAACATATGATACAGGAGATACAAATCTAACAGCAATAGTATGAGTGTATTTTCGCGGTTGTTTTATCAAATTGCATAATTTATCAATACTCCGACAGGCAGCTACCATACAAGTGATGCTTTGTACTAGAAGGCATCACTGGAACGATGTTGTTTATTTATATTTCTTGCTTGTGCTTTTAGTAGTCATACGTGATTTTTCATTCTCTGTTTTAAAGCAATTCTTTTTATGCTAATATACATTCAAGATGAACATTATCAAAACGTGATAATTTCCCATAAATACGTTCTGAGCTTTGTTCCTGCACTTTCCGATAGGTGTGAATGAGACACACAGCTTCAACTTCATAACTGTGGTCGCAACAATTCACGATTCAACGACAGTAGACATCAAAGATCATATGCATTGGGCTTCTTTGATACATTAAACAATAACGATCAGTTATCGTATGTTTTCTGTATTTTTGTGTGCATGAGTATAAACTGTATTTTACTTTATTTTTACAATCATTTTTATTATTATTTATTAATGTTAAGTAAACTACAGTGTATATAGTTTAAATTTTACGTAGCATAAACTGTACAATTATTAGTGGAAATTCGTAATATTTACTAAACATCACCTATGAAATAGTCTTTTTGTATTACACTTGTATTAACTTGTTTAAAGTGGAAACAGTCTCCGAGTGTAAAATAGTTCACTTTTATATACATTGATGTACAAAATGGCAGGGTTTAATTACAGCGTCTGTGCAGTAAACAAGCAGGTACGTATAACGGCTTTGCCGTTATACAAACAAAGACATGCTCAATGAAATAATGTTTGAATAGCATGCCGATTACTACGGCCTCTACAAGAGCACCAAGCCGATTACTACGGCCTCTACAAGAGCACCAAGCCGATTACTACGGCCTCTACAAGAGCACCAAGCCGATTAGTACGGCCTCTACAAGAGCACCAAGCCGATTACTACGGCCTCTACAAGAGCACCAAGCCGATTACTACGGCCTCTACAAGCGCACCAAGCCGATTATTACGGCCTCTGCAAGAGCACCAAGCCGATTACTACGGCCTCTACAAGAGCCACAAGCCGATTACTACGGCATCTACAAGAGCACCAAGCCGATTACTACGGCCTCTACAAGAGCACCAAGCCGATTACTACGGCCTCTACAAGCGCACCAAGCCGATTATTACGGCCTCTGCAAGAGCACCAAGCCGATTACTACGGCATCTACAAGAGCACCAAGCCGATTACTACGGCCTCTACAAGAGCACCAATCCGATTACTACGGCCTCTACAAGAGCACCAAGCCGATTACTACGGCCTCTACATTTTGTTATCAGACACAAATAAAAAATATGAAATTATCTGCTCATTCATTGAAACAATGCAAGTGCACCAAGCCGATTACTAGTGCCTCGGGCGACTACGTACGTTGTTACCATACACAGATCAAAGACAAACAACAAACACATCTGCTCAATGAAACAATGCTTCATCACGTAGCAGATTACTATGGCCTCCACAGTGTCTTTAGAGACACCAATCAAAGACAAATAACATGAAAGGATGAGCATGAGCACCAAGCCAAATACTAATGCTTCCGCCGATTGCATACGTTGTTACCACACACAAATCAAAGACACACAACAGAAACATCTGCTCACTGAAATAATGATAGAGCAGCTAGCCGATTACTGTGGCCTCCACACTTTCTTGTGATACACCAATCAACGACAAATAACATGACAGAATATGCTCAATGAAACAATGCAAGAGCACCAAGCTGATTACATTTTCCTGTATCGACTCCACCCGTTCTCACCACATACAAATCAAAGACAAACAACACAAACTTAATGCTCAGTGAAACTTAGATTTTTTCATATGTTTAGACTAGTTTTGAATCAAATCCAATTTTAACTTCCAGTTAGTTTTCACTTCCAGTTAATTTAGTAGAAGCTGTGCGAATAATCTCATTGAAATGGGTGGGCCGAGATGTTTATTCTCTAAACACACACACATACGCACACACATATATATTAATTTATACATATCCCCCCAACACAACTACCTATTTTAACAACTAATCAGGTGGGCCGAGTTCGACGTGGACCGAGATCAACATGGGCCGAGATCGTCGGGCCGAGATCGACGTGAGAATGTCCAAAGCAAGGGAAGCCAACTTGAAAACGCACAACAGACGCAGACATTATAATAGACGAGTCAGTGTATCGCATTAGCTTTTACAAATACATAAAGCGACGCTGACGGTAAAATAAAGCCATCCCATTATAAACAAATTAAGGCCAAAATGTACTTAACGTAGTCGTACAAACATTACGTTTACAAACAATTGCATCGCGGTTGTAATAGCGCGACACCGAATACCGAAATTAAATTCGATTTTTATTAACGATGAGCCTGTCCGCCTTTTAATTTCATTGGTGAGCAACAGTCCGGTGAGTAACTGTCCGTGATTCAACTGGTCAGTCTGGCCAACATAAGTCTACCCAAAGTGGCCCGTCTGAACAGTCTGCCCAACAGATGTCTGCCCATAGCCCCAAAGTAAAATCGATATCCTCACCACCGGAATAAATAGTCTTGGTCTTCTCAAATATGCTTGTCCATTCTTCCATATATGCACTATTTTTAAATGCACACAATGAAGAATATACCTAGGCCTATGCTAGTTTGTCAAAAAAAGTAACGTCATTATACGACTGAGTAGGCGTGTGCGACCGACGCCATTGACAGTTATCAAAGCGTTATGCCCACCCCAATAGTATCTTAAGCGTGAACAGTTAAATGCGGCAGTTCCAACTACAGATAATGTACTAAACTTTCCCAATTGTCTGACGTTTGAAGCAGCAGTAAATGCACTTTGTCGCCGTTTGTTTTCTCCATCCGCACGAGTATATCATATAGGACAGTTTTGTATGTGTATCATCGATGTTGATTTTTTTTAAGTTGGCGTGCTATAAACAGCAGTAGCATTGACTATGCTGCGTGTGTTTCTGATATTTTTAATACAGCACCATTTAAAGACAGTCGATCCTGTTGGTACTGACGTTCAGAATTTGTTTAAACCACATTCAGATTTGGTCCAAATTAACGTGCAAATTTACTAGCTATTATTTTGCTGACAAGAAAACCACACAAATAGTTATCACTATTTTTTTCAACATTGCAAGACTCATCACATTCCATCAATGTCATAATAAACTGGTATGAAATCGTATGACATTTAAAAAGTAAGGTTGGTATCTTACTGGTGCGGAAGTACCTGTGTACTCGAGTACAAGTACTCGTACTCTTAAAACTTATGGGTCATGGACTCATACTCGTAGTCAGATTTTACGAGTGCATTACGAGTACACGTGAGTGCTTTATATATATATATATATATATATATATATGTATATATACCGGAGAAAATAAATTTATTTGTAGTTATAAAATTTAATTTTCATGAAATAGTTAAATGTTCAACTATGTTTTTAAAAGCTTTGTTATTTCTGATAGAATACCACCTTACTAACCGTATACATAGTACACCCTCATTCTCTGATAACCATGACTGTGATACCCAAACATGGCAACAGGCAGCACATTTTCCCAGTCAGAAACACCCTGTTAAGCAAATAATAATTGTAAGGTATCAGTTCAGACCATAAATCTGTTTGTTTAATTAAGCCACCAGGATGTCCACAAAGAGCCAATTGGCAGTAAACCCACCAGTTAGACAGGAAATGCCTTTGATTTAGTTTGTAGACCATGCCACTTGGCACTGGCTGGCAGAACTAACTGCTAAGAACAAGAACTGCCAGCCTTCCTTTGTAGAAGTGAGGTGGCTCAAGTCAGACACTAGTATAATCCGGTGCCAGCAGCCTGGCTAAAAAGTCCAACGGGGATTTTGAGCTTGTTATATGGACATGTGCTAACCCTCTCAACAACCAATAGTCTACGATCAGGAAATATAAATTGCAAACTTCTAATATCAACAGATTGCTGATTGTAGAGGTGAACGAATACTTATGTCAGCCATATACAGATCATCACAGTAACCCACTGCAGTCCTGGAAGGGTCAACGCAACAATTTTCCAACTCTAGTTCTGTTGGTCCCTCACCATCTCAGCATTCCAGCCTCATCAGCCCCAGTTGAAAGGGTATTTAGCATAGCTGAGAAAGTATTCCGCCCTGAACGTGCAGCCCAAAAGACTCAACCTTGGAACAACTCATGTGCATTAGGTGCAATGGCAAGTAGACGATAAGATCATAGGATGCCACTGAAATGTATGCTAACGAAGTGAATTTCATTGTTGATGAAATAAAGAGGTATTTTTACAGTTTTCTTTATAAAAAAATTATCAACTGCCATTGCATATTCACTTGTGCTGAGTTATATAAATTAGATTAATAAATAATTAAAAATACGTTATTATTAAAAAAAAAATTAATGTACTTGTACTTTTATTCGTACTTGTGAGAGTGTACTCGTACTTGTATTCGTACTCAGCTTTTAGCAATGTACTCGTACTCATCCATCGTCGTTGTACTCATGAAAATGTACTAGGCCAAAGATTTGGTTGGTATATAATATTATAGGTTTTTTAAGTGTGACAGTTGAAACTGGGAATGTAACCAACCAATCGCAAATAACGCCATAACCATTTACGAACATTCAGAATTTAACTATACTTCATCTCTTCAAGCTGCGGTACATCTCATACAAAACAGATCAAGGTTACCATAAATACTTTTGAGACGTGACAATTAAAATTGCAACTAAAATCACAAATATCGTTCTAATATTTCTTTAGAATAAACGTGAAGAGACTATTTGTTATATAGGCCTACAATTAAAACGTAAGCCTACTGGGGTTGACGTTGAAAGGTTCAAAATAATTCTAACTAGTTATATTCACCCTTACAAAGTTAACCAGATTTCATCAAATTAATTGTTCTGAGATATCACGTCATTTAGCATTAAGGTTTACGTTTCAAACCGAACAGAAATGGCAAGACACGTTCGTCACACGAATGCTTGAGCTCGATGAGCAAGACGATCGACTGGCCGTACATAAAAACACAGCAACTGATATGAACACATTCAGGATAGACTTCATCATTGATGTTCGCCTTATTAATGTTAAGTTCTGGACAGGAACTTAGCCAGGATTGTAAATATTTCCAATTTACCTGTTGTCGTTAAATACCCCGTTACATATGCATTGGAACGTTGGAATGTGGAGAATATTTAAGAGGCTGATGCTCTTCGAAAACTTCCGACTGCACCTCCCTTAAGGCTCGCAAACAAGATTATAATATTTGAAAAATAAAAATCCCGTTATCTAAAGACCAAAAGACCCGTTATTTGACAAAGAAAAACCGTTGCTATTTCCCAAAAACCCAATTGCAGTAACATGACAACGGATCTCTGGCTAAGAGCCTGGTTTCGGACATACTTCGAATGGTAAACACGTGGTCACGCGTGACTGCACACGCTTGAATGGGTAGTTGTAGGACTCGCTACAATGTTATTTGTTCCACATTTAGATGGGGGGTGAATTAGTTTACCAATGCAGGTTATGCACCCGACAAACAATGAAAATATCATTACAATTTAATATACATATAATGACTCGCTAAATGCCAATCAAAACGGTATGTTAAAAATAATATAATTATAGTATAAGAACATAATCTTACCTCTCATAAGATTATATAACTCTAATATGACGTCCTGTCTATCCTGTAACTCTTTCGCGAACACTCGGATGGTGCTTCCCGGCCTCTTCTGCCAGTCTTGAAGGAATGCCCGACAAGGGTCAGTCTCCTGTTCGAACTTGCACACGTCGTCGAAGGAATAATTGAGGTGACTGGCCAGGCCCTTCCAGCCGCCGTGCAGCGGGTCTGGCAATGACAGCAAGTAGATCAACTTCCTGTCATACAGAACAACTCCGATATTGTCGTCCAAACTATATCTGCCATCTACTGGTGCTTCGGCCATGACTACCGTTATAAGAACTGGCACCCGACGAGAATCGGGGTTAACCCAATGACGTTGGCTATACTTCCTGATCGGCCTGTCGTCAATAGATTACCCTACACGTGGCGCCACTGAACTAGTACTATTATAAGGCTGCGTAATCCGCAAGGTGGCGATACCATCCTTTAGTAGTAATTTAGTAGACATTTTAGGAATACATATTACACTTACACTTACACTTACAGGTTAATGGGCTGATTTAGGCCATTGGCCTTTGTTGGTGCCCATATCCTAGGCTATTCCAGTGCTTGTCGAGTCTAGCCTTAAACTGTGTGACGGTCTTGGCATCTACCACATGTTGTGGGAGCCTGTTCCATTGATCCACGGCTCTAACTGAGAAGTAATTCTGTCTGGCCAGCAGTCTTGTTCTTTGCTTGAAAAGCTTTCTCGTGTGTCCTCGTGTTGCTGTACTGTCCCTCTCCTGGAAGAATTGATGAGCTTCAACTTTGTCGATTCCGTTAAGTATTTTGTACGTTTCAATAAGGTCGCCTCTCTGACGTCGGTAATACAACGATTGTAGTTTCAGTTGTTGTAATCGCTGTTCATATGTGAGCTTTGCTATGCTAGTAACCAGCTTTGTTGCTCTTCGCTGTACCTTTTCGAGGATGTCGATGTCCTTTGCCAGATATGGGCACCATGCTTGTACACAAAACTCGAGGTGTGGACGGACGTATGCCCGGTAGAGTGTCACAAATGAATTCTTGGTCATGTGCTTAAAAGTTCTCTTTATCATGCCAAGAGCTTGCATGGCTTTCTTTGCTGCTTTCTGGCATTGCACTGTTGGTTTTAGGTTAGTGGTTACCCACACACCAACGTCCTTTTCCTCTTTTGTCGTCTCGAGGTTCACTCTGGCTCCAGTCTGGTGAGTCATGGTGTACGTATTGTGTGGTGGTTTCCCCACTTGCATTAACTTGCATTTCTCAGGGTTGAATTGTAGCAACCACTCTTTACTCCAGTCTTCCAGGGTGTCAATGTCAGTTTGCAGTTGGTCTTGGTCTTCCTGGTTACGGATCGTTGTGTACAGCTTCGTGTCATCGGCAAACATCTTGATTCTGCAGTGAACCAGGTCTGGGATGTCATTCACGTAGAGAATAAAAAGAAGCGGTCCTATGACAGATCCCTGCGGAACTCCACTTGTGACGGGGGCCCACTCTGACTTAGTTCCGTTGAGTACCACCTGCTGGGTTCTATTAGTCAGGAAAGTTTCCAGCCATCGAACCACTTTGCCTCGAATGCCGTAGGCTTCTAGCATCTTTACCAGTCTGTAGTGAGGAACTGTGTCAAACGCTTTCTTGTAGTCCAGGTATATGACGTCCAGTCCTTATCCCTCGTCCAGTGTTCGTGTCCATTCCTCAAAGGTCTCTAGTAGGTTGGTCAAACAGGACTTTCCTTCAAGAAACCCATGCTGGTTATCGTTGATGATGCTATGTTCCTTGAGAAACATTATCATGGTTTCTCTGACGATTGCTTCCAGAGTCTTGCAGGGTATGGATGTTAGGCTGATTGGACGGTAGTTTCCGGCCTTCTCTTTTGACCCCTTCTTGAAAATTGGTGTGACTAGGGCTTGTTTCCAGTCTGTAGGGATTTGACCAGTGTCTAATGATTGGCGAAATATCCAGTACATCGGCTTGGCAAGGGTTTTGCTGCACTCTTTCAATACCCATGGGTGCAACCCGTCTGGGCCTAGCGCCTTGTTGGGATGAATACTTTGTAGTTTCTTGTGTACAATCTCTTCTGTAAATATGATGTCGGCTACACCCTCGTTTGTTCTTTGTTGAAATTCTGGGATGGTGGACGTATCCTCATTTACAAACACTGACTTGAAAAAGTCACCCAGTACATCTGCTTTTTCCTGGTCATTTTCTGTTAATCTGCCGTCTTCTGTCTCCAGCTGGCTTACTGTCACCTTTACCTTCTGTTTCGATCTCAGGTAACCGTAGAGTTTCTTTGGTTCCTTCTTGAAATTGTTGATTAGTTTCTCCTCGTAGTCCTTCTGTGCTTGTCTAATCTTGGTGTTTGTCTCGTTTCTCTGTTTGACATATGCAGTATAGTCTCTGTCCAGCCCCGAACTTTTGTAGCGTTTGTATAGGTCATACTTTCTCTTCACTGTTCTCAACATTTGTTTACTCCACCATGGAGGTTTGTTGGCCATCTTGCGTTTCGGTTTCCTGAGAGGGACATTTTCTCTCACTGCCTTTGAGATCTCCTTCTTGAGTTTAGTCCAATTAGTGTTTACACTGTTTCCCTGAAACTTACTCTCCCAGTCAATCTTGCTCAGGGATTCATTGATTGCTTCGTAGTTGCCTTTGGGGTAGTTTCTCGAACCGCTTGGTCTGTTGTTGACTGGTGCTTCTGCATAGCATGTGTAAGTCCACAGTAAGGACTCATGGTCGCTACACCCCAGTGGTGGTAGATGAGTGACTTTGTCAACCATGTATTGTTCATTTGAAAACACTAGATCAAGTGTAGAAGGTTGTTGGCCCGGTCTCAGTCTGGTCGGTTTGACAACGTGTTGAGTCAGGTAGGCGTCTTGCGTTGCATCAAAAAACTTGGATGCTGTGGAGTGTTCGCTCCCACTTACTGTGTGGTCTTCCCATTTAATCTCTGGAAAGTTGAAGTCTCCCATCAGCAGGATGTGTGAGTATCCATGCATTTCTTGCAAATGTTTTATTGCGTCTATTAGTCTGGTGTTGTTCTCGTCGGTTGACTTCTGTGTCCTATACACAATTCCTGCTAACAGCTGGTCTTTGTTGTTTAGCTTAACTGACACCCACATTGAGTCTTCTATTTCCAGGTTGTTCATTTCTTGGCAGGGCATGGCTGGTAGGTCTTTGTGTATATACATTAGTACTCCGCCACCAATAGATTCCCTTCTGTCACTTCTGAACATATTGTAGGCATCCAGGTTCATCTCACAGTCACCTATATCTGAACTGCACCATGTTTCTGTGATTCCTATGATTTTCGGTTCGTAACTCTGAATTTGTGCTTGGAACTCGTGAAACTTGTTTTTTTATACTTTGTGCATTTGCTTGATAACACTTAAACATGGAACTTTGTGCTTGTGCTTGATTATTTACACTGTTCGTTGTCAGGTTTGGGTGTCTCATTGGCTTGGGGGGGTTTCTTGGGTGCGTACCCTCCTCTGCACTATTCTCTCGTTTTTTATCATATACCTGTTTTCTCCAGAATCAATGTTTTTCTCAGTTAGTTCTGCCCGAAGAGCCTTGTCTTTCTCTCTCTCCTTTGGGGTCATGTCAGGTGTGATGAACACTTTCCTGATGTTGCTGGGGTTGTTTTCATTCCGGAGTTTGGTACAGTTTTTCATGATGGCTGCTTTTTCCTGGTCATTTCCTACCTGCACCATCAGCAGCCTTGGTCGCGTTCCTTTCTTGCCTAACCTTACTGCACGCTTGATGTCCGCCGTCACCCCCAGGTACTCTTCGAAGATAGACTTCATGTGATCCATGTCTTGTTGTTTCCGTTCTTGTCCTTCATCCGATGTTGGTTCTGGTATGTTGTGGACTATCACATTGAGACGCCTTTTTGCTTTGTCGTTTTCTTCTCCCATGTAGTTTCCCACTGCTGCCTCAATACTGCTTTGGGTTAACTCACTCAGTGGTTTGATTCTGTCCTCGACACTTGATGCAAGTTCAGAAAGCTTTTCATCTACTCTCGCCTCTAGCGCACAGCAGGTGACGTCCATCTTGGTTTCCACGTTTCCTTCAACCACTTCCAGCTTGTGTTCTACTACTTTCAGCCTCGTCTCGAATTTGTTCTGCTTTTCCCGCACATCGTTAAAGAATCTCAAGGTCATGTTCACTTTAGGTTGGCATTTGGTACAGAAAAACATTATTTTGGGTGACGATCCAGATAACATATTATATTCAGTTGCGTTTAGCCCTGCACATACACTGTGCTCCCACCTGCTGCACCACTGACACTCGGCTCCGTTGTCCACCTGTGTAACAACTTTCCCGCAAGTTACACAATTGTCATCTGTGTCTGTGTCATGTTCATTAGTATTGATCGTGGTATTGGCACTCACAACTATATCATCATCTTGATTTACCGGAGATTCTGCGTCTTCGTTGCTTCTTCCGGCTTTGCTTTCGGCTCTCCCGCGGTTGCGGCCATGTTTGTTATGATCCGGTGCCGTCGATTGGGACGATTTTTCGTGTTGCTTGCTCTTTACATTAGCAC
Source organism: Paraescarpia echinospica (assembly GCA_020002185.1). Classification (NCBI taxonomy): domain Eukaryota; kingdom Metazoa; phylum Annelida; class Polychaeta; order Sabellida; family Siboglinidae; genus Paraescarpia; species Paraescarpia echinospica. The sequence continues at coordinate 37,342,358 of CM034531.1, forward strand.
TGTTTTTTCTGGGTTTTTCCATCTAGCCTAATACTGGACAGGGCAACCAACAAAAAGCCTGGCTAAAACAACTACCATACAACCTGCGATCCGCTTCTTCAATCTTTTTTCTCAGCTTCGAAAAAAAGCGTGCCTCGTTACCAGCCTCGTTCTCGCTCGTATGGTCGTCTTTGGCATTAATTTATATTTAATATATCTGTGGAAGAAAAATAGTATATTAGTCTCGCTTAGACGTATTTCACCCGGCTGTATGAACCGCTGTAACGTACCAAGTAGGCGTGTGCATGTGGGTGCTATATTCCGATGTTTTGTATGTGTAATGTGTCGGAACATATACATTACGTAAACAGTTAAGTTTATGGTAGTGGGACAGCAATGCCTAATATAACATTAAGCCAAAGGAAGTATGTGTTTATATAAAAGTTTCTGGTGGGAATGTTTACTTAGCGAGCATTGTGGTACACTACTAGCACTAGCAGCATAGGTCGTTCACTCGTTGTCGAGTCGATGACAAGTTTTGCTGTACTCGTGATGGAGATGAGAAATGCACGTTTATTAACTTTATTGCAAATGACAACATCGGTGGTTGAACGATTGCTCGTACCATTACGGTTCGTCCGATCCAAACAATCTTGATATCGTTTAAAAGCTTACAATCAGAAAGGAATAGTAAAAAGCAGTATAGGAGAAATTTCCACAAAGGAAGGTATAAGGACATGAGGAAATATTTAGCAAAGATAGACTGGAATAACACACTGAAGAATAAGACAGCAACCGAATGCTGGAATATCTTAAATAGTGAAATTAAGTGCATAGTCGATAAATTTGTACCTTTCAAAAAACAAGGGAAACGGTCTAAAAAGAAACACTTATCGAAAGAAGCCATTAGAAAAATTAAGTATAAACAAATGATATGGAAGTCATATAGATGTACTGGAAATGATGAAGACTACAACATTTATAAAGAAGCACTTAATCAAGCTACAGCTGAAATTAGAAATTCAAAGAGAAGCTATGAAAAAAAATTAGCTAGTAATATAAAACATGACAGTAAGAGTTTTTATGCGTATATTCGAAGCAAACAGAAAGTTCAGGATAAGGTCGGTCCTCTAGAAGATAGTGCTGGAAATACAATATCAGAGGGATTCTTAATGGCAGAAGACCTGAATGAGTATTTTAGTTCAGTGTTTACCAGGGAAGATATTAGTTCACTGCCAGTACCAGAGGCTAAGTTCAAGGGGCAGATTCAGACTATTTAGGACAGTTAGTTGTAACCTCGGAAATGGTAGCTAAGAAAATAAGGGCTATGAAGGATAATAAATCACCTGGAGTGGATGGATTCCGCCCAAACTACTATTGGAAATTGTAGAACAAATTAGCATACCGTTTGCAACAGTTTTCAATTTGTCATTAGAAGAGGGAGTGGTTCCTTTAGAATGGAAAGAGGCAAACATTATACCGTTATTTAAAAAAGGTTCGAGAAACAAGTCAGAGAACTATAGACCAGTGAGTTTAACATCAGTGATTTGCAAATTATTAGAAAGACTAATTAAAGATCACATGGTGGATTTTCTTGTTAAACATAACTTGATAAACCCATCTCAACATGGGTTTTTTAAAGCGAGGTCATGCTTAACAAATATGTTATGTTTTTTGGAAGACATCACTAGGTGGGTAGATGAGGATCACCAGTAGATATCATCTATTTAGATTTTCAAAAAGCTTTCGACAAAGTACCACATCAAAGATTACTCCTTAAGCTAAAGGCCCATGGCATAGGAAATGGTATAATAAACTGGATAGAAAAATGGCTGAATGACAGAAGACAACGTGTAGTAGTTGATGGGGAGGCTTCAAACTGGAAATCGGTATTGAGTGGGGTACCACAGGGATCAGTACTAGGACCTATATTATTCTTAATATATATCAACGATTTGGACGATGATATAACAAGCAAGGTGTTAAAATTTGCGGATGATACAAAAGTGTTTAGAAGGATTAAAAGTGATGGAGACAGACAGCATTTACAAGATGATCTTGATAGGTTGATCAAATGGTCTGAAAAGTGGCAAATGCTGTTCAATTTTGGGAAATGTAAATGCCTCCACACAGGTCATGGGAATGAAGAGGTAAAATATAAAATGGGGGGTACTGTTCTAAGTACTACTGTAAAAGAAAAGGACTTGGGGTTAACCATTAGTGCTGATATGAAGGTTTCAGAGCAGTGCGGAATTGCAGCGTCAAAGGGAAATCAAATCCTTGGATTAATTAGGCGAAATATAGCGTATAAGAAAAAAGAATTAATAGTACCGCTGTACAAAACAATAGTGAGGCCTCATTTAGAATATTGTATACAAGCATGGAGGCCATATCGCAAGAAGGACATAGATATGCTAGAAAGAGTACAGAGGCGAGCGACTAAAATGATACCAAATCTGAGGGATCTTAGTTACGAAATACGCCTAAAAGAATGTGGTTTAACAACATTAGAGACCAGGAGATTGAGAGGAGATCACATAGAAGTGTTTAAAATATTGAATGGTTATCAAAATATTGATAGAATTTTTTTTTTCTCAGTTAAGAAAAATAGAAGGACCAGAGGACATGAAGCTACATTAGTAAAGGAGCAGTGTAGATTAGATATAAGAAAGTTCTCATTCTCACAAAGGACTGTAAATGAATGGAACAGATTATCTCCTGATTGTGTTGGTGCTAGTAGCGTGAATATGTTTAAAAATAAAATCGACACACACCTTAAAAAGGCGGGATACATGTAGATAAAAAGTATTGGACTCTCGATAAGCCAAAAGGCTTCCTTGTCCACCTGCCATCCAGAGTAATTTTCTGGATGGCAATCTTGTTAAATCAATCTTGTTAAATTTCTGCTATTCAAATATATATAAATGGTTTCCTGATAGTAATTCCTAAAATAAAATATAAACAGACATGCAACGGTGCCGGTCCCGGTGTCTTAGACACTGCGAACGATGTTGTTTCGTCGACACAGTTCACCAATCTACCGATTGAGGCACCACTATCTGATTTCATGGTTTAAGCTCCACCCACTTTCAAACGGCTGCTAAAATGACATACGCAAAGTAGGCGTGACGTCACAGTCAAATATATTAACCAACCAACGCAACGATTTTTTACCCTTTGGTTGGCATACGTTATTGTGACGTCACGCCGACATAGATATATATCGGCTTTGCTGCCATCAAAGCACATCAGTTTCGTTGCGGTTTAAAAGTGGGTGGAGCTTATCACATGAAATCAAGAAATGGTGAAGTGCGCATGTCTAAACCTATGCAAATGAGGAAAACAGCGCCGCAATCGGAAGGTTATTGTAGTTAGTACCCGCCGACAATATCGTTCGGAACCGTACAGAACACCGAAAACAGCACGATTGTCGGTCCGTTTACACACACACACACACACACACACACACACACACACACACACACACACACACACACACACACACACACACACACACACACACACACACACACACACACTCACACACACACATACACACAACCACACACCCACACCCACACACTTACATGTGCATTACGCCTCGCTAACCCCTTTGAAAAATTCATAGTCTATGACGTAAATGGTTAGCCAAATTTAAAAAACCTCTTTTGTGCCCTTTCCATTGGAAATGGTGCCAGAAAAAAAGCCCTGTTACTTCACTATGGGAGATATATATGACACAATGACTAATGAAGAGAAAGGGGTTGGAGCAATGACTGAAGGAGACAACCCAATTCCCAGAGAATATGCAGTGCTGAAGAAGTCCCTGGAGGAGTATTTCACTCTCAAAAAGAACATTTCTTATGAGACATTTAAGTTCAGGCAAACATCACAAAAAGAAGGGGGAGCATAGACATCATATCATACACCCAGCTAAGAGGCATGGCAATCCTTTGTGACTTTCATGGTGTCGACATAGAGATGTCTTGGACAAATCACCCAAGGTTTCGCTTCTTCCAGAGTGCGCAAGAGGGCCCTGAAAAACAATCTAAATCTCAAACTCGCAGTCTGGAACTTTCCGAGAGCAGAGCAGCTGTCGTCGAGAATGCTGCTGCTGCCAACGCCGTCTCTAGTGATGTCAATGCCTATAGTGTGAACCGTAATCATCGAGGTCGTCGCGGACAATGAGGTCATCGCTCACGTGGTTTCAGTCATTCCGGTGGTCGGTTTCATTACAGGGGTCATGTTCTAGTTAGACTTCCTGTCCGTTGCGGAAAAAAATGCAGCGTACTTTTTAGAAATGATTTTGTACAAAATTAACATGCTGTGATATAAGTGCATTTGAGTAGGGATATTTTCATGTGTGATTGTAGAAGGTGTTGACTGTAAAATGGTGGATTTCTACATGATTTGAATAAGCGGAAGGATATTTAGCAGCAATTTGCCTGTGTGACCTGTTTGCGGAGTAATTCTTGCCGGCATTTGCAAATATTGACGGATGTCACACATACAGGCATTTTATGAGAGCTAGAAGTGTGCTTTTTTTAAATCCACCAGCATGTCAATGCGATGAAGATAACAGCAGGTGAGGAGTTTAAGACATTTTATAGGTCACGTTCTCTTATAATCAAACAAAACGTTAACATGGTCGCCAATGGGAAAACCAACGCTGTATAGACCCCTACAGACAAGACGCGCTCGAACTGTGACAAATTAGGACATTATGCACGTGTCTGCATGTCAGCACCCATGGTAAGATATGTCGATTTTTCATCGTGTGTGTCTGATGATGAAAGCGCATGTCTTTTCCGTTGCTGACAAGATTATCAACTTGCCAAAGATCATGAATTGTCCCATTGATTTTGTGATTGACACTGGTGCTTCTGTCAATATCATAGGTCACTATACATACGAAGCACTCGCCAACAAACCCAGGCTTCTGTCTCCAGTGCCAAAGTGCCAAAATGATATGCATTTGGCTGCAGGACTCCTCTTCCTGTGCCAGGTTTCTTTGAATCAGAAATAAGCTGCGAATCAAGCACAACGCAGATAAAGTTTTACTTCCTAGAATCAAACACCTGCAGCAACATTCTAAGCGGCGAAACAGCCCAGCAGATGCAGCTGATCCACTTTTCGCTTCAAACTTGCCCAAAAACCATCCCTGGTGAGTTCCCTGTCATGTTTGGTGGATCCATTGGTCGGATCAAGGACATGAAAATCAAGCTGCACATTGACCCATCTGTATCACAAGTAGCGCAGAGACATCAACGCATCCCATTTCACGTCCGCAGGTATGTCGAGAAGGAGCTCGATCGCCTTGAGAAGAGGGACAGTACAACCACATATAACGCATTATATGCATGCACTAGAGAAATGGTTCCGAATGGTCGGGCTTTTAGCATTTCCCCCTAGGAAATACACGCACGGGAATGGCCCGCACGCACGACCGAATTTGACAATTAACGTGCCTAATACTTCTTGATTACTTCAGTAAGTTATTTCAGAAAGGCCTGCAGTACGCGTGGAACAATCGTTGTCCATACATGTGTATGTTGTCAACCTGTGACCATCAAAATGACGTAGTTTTTAGATAATGGACTTCACTCCCCGATCGAGAAGGCCCGGCTGACTGCTTCGCAACTGGGCGCATGACACGCACGCATGTACGCACGCACACACAAACGCACACACATAGAGTCTACGTGCACGCACACACGCGCTCACGCACGCACACGCTCACGTGACTATTAATTAAAACCTGTCACATAATTGACAATTACACATCAATTATGAAAATAATAATAATTTCGTCGAACGCGTATCCAAACACAGAATATATAGTAGACCTCGACCATTGGTCAAGAACAGTCGTTTTTCACCCTAGTATGCAAAGGCCAAATTTTTTTTTTCTGGACCGGTAACACTATACAGGGTACGACGAAAATGTTTAATAATACGTCATTAAATAGTGTAGCATTGCTCGATATAATATACAAGTATAAGATACAAGGCTTATGATGTATAGACTAAAAAAGTGGTTCCGAATGGTCGGACTTTTAGCATTTCACCATAGCAAAGGCGAAATACCCGAGTTTTCGGGACCATGTAGTGACACTAAGGAACGATGATGTTATATTTTCTCTTGTTAGAAAGTAAAAAATACGTCATTATCCTACTATGACATTGTCAGTATATAGTATATACCAGACCTGGGGCCGAGTACATTTTTATGAGTACGAGTACTTTGACGATGGATAAGTACGAGTACGAGTACATTACTAAACGCTGAGTACAAGTACGAGTACATTCTCACGAGTACGAATAAAAGTACGAGTACATTAAAAAATATATAAATATTAAATAAAAAACGTATTTTAAAAGTATTAATTAATCTAATTTATATAACTCGGCACAACTGAATATGCAATGGCAGTTGATCAATTTTTTATGAGGAAAACTAAAAAAAAACTATTTCATCAACAATTAAATTCACTTCATTGGCATTCATTTCAGTGGCATCGTATGATCTTATCATCTATTTGCCATTGCACCGAATGAACATGAGTTGTTCACAGGTTAAGTCTTTCAGGCTGCACTGTTCAAGGCAGAATACTTTCTCGGCTATGCTAAATTAAATACCCTTTCAACTGGGGCTGATGAGGCTAGAATGCTCAGATGGCGATGAACCACTTGAGCCAGAGTTGGAAAACTCAGAACTGCAGTGGGTCAGCCAGTGCTAAGTGGCATGGTCTTCATACTACATCAAAGGCATTTCCTGTCTAACTGGTGGGTTAACTGCTAATTGACTCTTTATGGCTTAATTAAACAAACAGGTTTATGGCCTGAACTGCTAGCATACAATTATTGTTTGCTTAACAGGGTGTTTCTGACTGGGAAAAGATGCTGCCTGTTGCCATGTTTGGGTATCATAGTCATTGTTATCAGAGAATGAGGATGTGCTGGGTGTGTAGGGGTGGTAAGGTTGTATACTATCAGAAATAACAAAGAATTTAAAAAATAGTTGAACATTTAAATATTTCAGGAAAGTTTCATTTTATAACCAAATATATTTATTTTCCCCAGTACATATTGAGAAAGTACTCAGATGTACTCGTAATGTACTCATAAAATCTTAGTAATGAGTACGAGTACGAGTCCATGACCCATAAGTTTCATGGGTACGAGTACTTCAAAAATGTACTCGAGTACATGACACTTCGGCCCCAGGTCTGGTATATACAATGCCTATATATATGATGCATGGACTAAAAAGGGGTCCCGAATGGTCGGGCTTTTGGTTATCACCCTAGTACAGGCCAAAAGCCCAACTGTTCGGGGCTATGCAGTGACACAAGGGAACGACAATGTTATATTTTTGCTTGTTGGAAATTACGAAATACGCCATTAGCCTACATTTTAGAATTGTTTAATATATAAAGTATATACAAGGCATATGACGCATATACTAAAAAAGTGGTCCCGAATGCTCCGGCTTTTTAGCATTTCCCCTTAGCAAAGGCTAAAAGAACAAGTTTTCGGGACCAGTGACACAAGAGAACGACACTATGTTATACATACTCTTGTTGGATAATAAAAAATACGTTAGTATCCTTCTGTAGCAGTTTTCACTCTACCAAAATATAAGGCCTCATATGGATGTACCAGAGAAGTGTTCTCGAATGGTCGGGCTTTTAGCTTCTCCTCCTAGGAAAGGCTAAAAGCCCGAGTGTTCGTGATCAGTGTCAGTGACACCTGGGAATGAGCCACACGACAGAATAACGTACATATGTATAGCGTGCTTAACGCAAAATGTCTTAAATTACTGTTTTGTTAGTTTATTATGGATGTGATACATATCAAGTTTCTCTAATTGTATGCCCATTTAGGAACTATTTCCTGCCGTGGGGCTGCACAGCGCCGCAGCGCCATGCGAATGCTAAATATAGGTACACATTTTGTGGTTGACGTCATGTTCACGAGTGGTCGGGCTTTTAGACGACAGCGCAAGGCCTGGGCCCGTATTCTCGATCGACTTACGAATTTCTTAGCGCCATTTTTACATTAAAATGACGTCAAAAGAGCGTAAGTTACGATTTTTCGGAAGAGCTATTCTCGAAACATTTACGATACGAACATTCGCAAATATGGCGTATATTTCATCGCAAAGTTTCGCCAACGCAAGAGGTCGCGTACCTTTTGTGGCATTGCTTTCAGATGGAGATTTCTCAGTTATTTGCTGTTACAACGTCGCAAAAACACATTAGTAAATTGTGTGTGATTCAATGACACTGATGTGTGTTTGTCAATTTTTATTGACCGCTGAAATTGCCTAAATACCATCTTTGAAAGTGGCGCCGCGCCTACAGTAGGCACTTCGACGAATTCTGCAAACTGGGTCGTTTCGCGTGCGTCGATTCGCGATCACCGCAAGCAGTCTCGTTTGCCGGGCACCCAGTTAGCGCTTTGTTTCAACTCGCGTTTTGGCACTCTTCCCGGTCGCTTACCTCATTCACTGCGGGATTCTTCCGGAGTGTAAGTTGGCCTTTCATTACGTCTTTTTCTGATTGACATTTGAGCAAAAGTAAGCTAATTTCATCGATTTTACGGCATGACTGTGTTTTAATTGTAATTTTAACACAAACGGATGTATTAGTAAAGAAAACTGGTGTCTTTAGCCAGTTCTACGGGTATTTATTAGTCTATGTTGAAAATTTTGGTGTAGAGAACGCAAGAGAAATATGTTTTTAGCGCCGTTGAAAACATGCCACATTTGTCTGATTTGACCGATCTGTCAGTCAGACCGACAGCGCGTCACCCCAGTCAGATGCAGATCATGCCTTATTCTATTTCTCTGAATTTAAATCACTACAGAAACAACATTATATGTTCTGACTTTTAGATATGATGTTATTTAAGTTATTTAATGAATATGATTTATAGTATACGCCTATAATACGGGCCAAGCATGGTAGTGTTAGTCTTAGTCTTAGACTTAGGCCAGGACTGGTTACTGCTTACTCTTGGCATGGCTTAAAATTAAATGCCGTTATTTAATGTTATGGTTATGCATTTATTTAGACTTAGAAATAATATAAATGTCATGATGCAGTAATTTTAATTAATTCTTGTTATTTACCTATTAAATCAACAATTTGTCAGAACATTTGTTCGACTTAAAATCGCAATATCTTTTGATCTATTAAATATATATACACAATTACAATTTGTGTTGGCACGATTAACTACACTTGAAACCACAATTTATAGTTCAGAAGACCACAGTATTGCATACATTAATTCGATGGCATGAAAATATGTATATTAATGTAAACAAAAATGTGTAAAAAGGACACTATTTCTTTATATAAACATTTATTATTTATCATGGCCATGGCATGACACACAGATTTTGCCAAATGTATTTAATGTTTCATATGTACATTTTGTTCCACCACATCTACATAAAATTAATAGGTAAGTAAGGTTGGCTGCCACTTTCAGATATATTCAGATTGAGAAATGCTACATTAAGTGCATCAATATTATGACAACCCGTGATAGATTGCATCAGTTATTCAATCTTTGAGACATTGCGAAGAGAAGAAATGTGCCACATCCACGCAGAGCATTGCAGAACATGATGTTAATGCAATCAAATGTTGATGTCACTGCAGCACAAATACATGGAGCAGCACAGGCTATGCATGATTCGCAGATTGTTTAGCCACTTTAGATTTTTCTTTTCTGCAGCTACATTGTCTTCTTGGTGCTACACAATGTCCAGTTGTATCTTTTAATTTCAAGATGCAGCAGTCATTCCAGTCCATCAATTTTCTTTCTGAAAACACATATGTAGCACATCATAAATATGTTGTTTCATTTTTAAATACAACCGTATTAGACACACCGTGTTTTACTGTGCTGCTGGTGATACCTAAAACATATATAATAAATGTAGACATATTATACATAGTTGTACTCTTTAGTGTCCATACAATACACGGGCAAAGTAGATACCACCTAGTATTTATAAAATGTTATAACATGTAAAACAAACTAGGCTGTACCAGACGACACAACTGATAGAGTACATTATTGTGTATTTATTGTGTATATTTCATTATAACCATGACCACATATTGTAACTTACCTTTCATTCCCACTGGTTTTCAGTCTTTGGGTTTGGTATCATGGTTATTTGGTAGGTGATACTAGATGTGTGCTGTAAGTACAGAAAATGTCATTGTAGTTGTTTTGTAGCAGTAGTGTGTATTGCATTGATTTGTTATGTCATTATGCTCTGGGTACATGAAATACTGTTCTTTGATAATCGTTATGCCTCACTACCTTAGCCCTATACATAAACACACCATCTAACATAGTCCACAGGGTCGGATCCTGAGTGGGTAGTATTTGGGGGCACAACTTTGGACAATTGTAGAGGGAGTGCATGTATAAATGTCGACAAATTTTATCATATGATGCTTTGTGCTTAAATACGCATTGGCTGAAAATAATAAATCCACAAAAATCTTCTACATTTACCGAAAAATCTCCACTTTAATTTCAATAGTATTTAGACTTAATATGCCAATGTAGCACGTAATTAGTTAACAAATAAACACCATAGGCCAAGTACTAGGGGCCTGCTAAATGAATATTTAACACAACGTCAACTGCACAGCCACAAGTCACTATTATGAGTCGTGACTATGTTAAACCATCTACTCACTACATTACAAGTTACAACAAGCCACAAATCTGGAACTGGAAGACATATGCCTCCTTGGTCATGCTCCTTGTTTCCGGTTACGTTTTATGAAGTTACAACTTTGACGTCTGAGTTTTACTGACTTAGACTTAGTCAAGTTAGTGACAGACTAGCGTCATGCCATGGTCATGGAATGTGCGCTAGCCGAGCGATAGAAACACCGAGTGATCAAACTAAGTCTCACCTTCGGCGCGTCGTCTGAATAATAATCGACATCACACACACATACGCAGGAGGTGTCTTCTAACTGTATTATGTAACAGTGTAGACTGTAGTGAGGATACGTAGACGAAGCGTCACATTCCTAATTCTGTAATGTAAACATTGACTAGCTTAGCTTGGCCTTGGGCCTGGCCCAACTTGAGGCTTGGGCCTTGCCCTTAATTCTTCCCCTTGCTTGCGTTTCGTGTCTGTAATTTCCGTTCAAATGCTCATTAATTATTACATATGCATCAACATATCTCAATGGCAATGCTACATTATGTTTTGCATAGTAGCTATATTGATGGTCATGGAATACAATTTGTGCCATATTATATTTTGGAGAACTTCTTTTGGAGAAAATATTTTGGAGAAATATTTGACCAAACGCCATTCTAGTGAATTATTTGACAAAAATCTTACTCAATGACAGCGTAAATGGATAATCGAAAGTAAGAATTCGACAATGTCAGCGTAAACGGATAATCAAAAGTCAGAATTCGACAATCACGGCGTAAATGAATAATCGAAAGTCAGAAATCAACAATGTAGCATTGTGGAATTATGGCCCTAATATCGTTCCATAATTTTGCGCAGACGGCTGGGCTTCTCTGATGAAGATGATGAGACATGAACAGTGTAGAACTGTGTGGAATGCATCAGTAGTTACGGAGAAATTGATGCAGTTCACGACGCCAATTGTGACGTTTAACAAGATTTAACAAGATTGCCGTCCAGAGGTATAAGCCCCAGACTGCATGCGGACAAGGAAGCCTTCGGCTTATCGATATTCCAACAATGTTCTACCTACGAGTAACCCGCCCTCGCCAGATAGCTGTCAATTTTATTTTTGAGCATATTCACACTGCTAGCATTAACACAATCATCAGATAATTTGTCCAGCCATTCTGAGAGAATGAGTACATTCTCATATCCAACCTACAGTGTTCCTTGACTAATGCTGCATTGTGCCCTCTGGTTATAATAATAATAATAAGAAGAAGAAGATAACTTCTATTGCGCCTAAATCTTTGGAAACCAAGCTCAGAGGCGCATCAAAACAAAAGGATTGGTCAATCTCAAAATCCGTAAGTAGTTTTCCAGTTGCAACAGATGGGTCAAGGCGCTAGAGAGCTACGGTGGATAAGCAAGGTTGTAAAGATACGTTTTTAAATGACGACGGAATTTTGTAATATTTCCAACTGATCTAACACTAAGAGGGAGCACATTCCAAAGAGTTGGTGCAGCAACATAAAAAGCCATAGTTCCAATGTTAGTGTTGACTCTAGGAACAAAAAGTAGGTCAGAACTAGATGATCGAAGCTGGATAGGTTTTCTTACAGGAGTAAGCAATGAATGCAAATAAGATGGTTGCTTCCTGGACAGTGCCTGGTATGTAATGGTACAGATCTTAAATAGTATACGATATCGTACAGGAAGCCAATGCAAAGACTTCAAATGTGGTACAGAGCGAGAAAAACGAGGAGATCTTGTAACTACTCTTGCTAGACAATTTTGGACACGCTGAAGTTTTGTGATATCCTTGCTAGCGATATTATAAAGGAGGGAATTGCAATAGTCAAGTATGCTGCTAACATGCTGCTAACATGTTCAAGTCTTAGCAACATAAAATGACATATACCGGCGAATACGGCGAAGATCACGAATATGATAAAAACAGCAGCGACATGTTTTAGATATGTGTTGTCGGAAATTGAAGTTACTATCAAAGATCATTCCTAGATTCCGCACCAAGGTTGCTGGCGTGATATATTGATTCAAAATATGCTTAGGGAAAAAAACATCCCGTTTACTACGCTGCATTGGAGTACCAATAACGATCAATTCAGTTTTATTTGCATTTAATTTCAACTCGCTGCCAGTCATCCAGTGGAAGATATCTTGAAGACAATCACTAATTTGGTTAAGGGAGCAATTTTGTATCCGGGGTAGCCAATGAAATGTAGATCTGAGTATCATCAGCATAAAGATGATGATCCAAGTTATGTCTTTGTATAACAGAGCTTAGTGGCGTGGTGTAAAGAGTAAAAAGCAAAGGCCCAAGAACAGAACCATGGGGAACACCAAATAAAGCCGGCAGTGCGGCTGAAAACAAATTCCCAATATTTATAGTTTGATATCTATCAGTTAGATATGAAGAAAACCAGCTTAGAGTTGTGCCAGATATGCCGTTCCACTTTAATAGGCGTTCAATGAGAATGCTGTGATCAATCGTGTCAAACGCGGCAGAGAGATCTGGTAAGGTAAGTGCAGTCACTTTACCATTATTAATGTTCAAGTTAATGTCATTATGAACCTTTAAGAGGGCAGTATATGTTGAATGAAACTGCCTATATGCCGATTGTGACATATTAGTTAAGACATTTGTGCTAACGTGAGACCTTAGACGACTAGCTACAACCTTTTCTAGTATTTTGGAAATGAAGCTGAGGTTAGAAATAGGTCAATAACTGTTTAGGTCTTGTTTAGGCAAATATGACTTCTTAAGAAGTGGTGTGACATGGGCGTATTTGAAATCATCAAGAAAACAGCCAGAGCAAAGTGATGCATTTATAATATTTGTTATAGGTCCAATTAGTGTACCAAGACATGCTTTTAGCAGTATTGTTGGAAATGGATCAAGTGCACAAGATTTATTTGGGGAGAACATCATTATTTTCCTAACTTCATCAACTGTTGCAGGTTCAAATGATACAAGTTGAGAATTTACTTGTGGAAAGTCCACGCTGACATTACTTAAATTATGGCGTGGGAAAGCAGAACGAAGAATACTGATTTTATTCTTAAAGTGACTAGAGAACGAATCACATAGAGACTTAATTGACATATGATCAGGTAGCGATAGAGTAGGCCGTCTGTGTAGAATGTTATTGATGCAGTTCCGTAACTGACACGTATTATCATACTTATTTATGACCATATTTGTAAAATAATCTGATTTAACTTTAGCCATTAGTCTGTTACAGAGGTGACATTGCTTGGAATAGCGTGATCTATCTAATGGCGAGCGTGATTTGCGCCACACACGCTCTAAATAACGACGACGCCTTTTAAATAGTATAATTTCGGAAATCAGTGGCCTTTCTGACACCCATTTGGATTTTATAGGTGCATGTTTGTCAAGTAATGCATTGAGTACTTGACAGTACTGTTCATAGAAGTCAGATAGATGTTTTCTTGATCTGTGATAAGGTCAGATATAAGGATATCAGCCATTAAAGCTGTAATGTCAATCCCATGAATGGCTCTATAAGACACATTGTGTTTCGACTCTAAAGGGGTTATAGAAACGTTAATATTAGCAATGACAGTATGGTGCTCTGATAACCCATCTGAAACAGTAGGTGCTTGGATATTATTACAAGTTAAATGGGTTATCAAGAGGTCAAGCCAATGGCCATGTATATGTGTGGAAAAGGTAACATGTTGTTTCAAATCAAATGATGTCAGAATATCAGTTTGAAGAAAATATTTCTATCTCAATATCCTCATAACCATTCTTAAAAACTTCTATTTGGTCTTCTCTTAGTCTCCTGGTCTCTAGTGTTGTCAACCCACATTCTAATAGGCGTCTTTCATAACCAAGATCTTTCAGTTCAGGAATCTGCTTAGTTGCTCTTTGTTGCACTCTTTCTAGCTTATCTATGTCCTTCTTACGATATGGCCTCCACGCTTGTACACAATATTCCAAATGTAGCCTAACTATTGCTTCGTACAGAGGTACAATTAGCTGTTTCTCCTTATATGTGATATTTCTCATAATTTGAAGCAGTAATTCCACATTGCTCCGAAACTTTCATGTCAGCCCTAACTGTTACTCCTAAGTCCCTTTCTTTTAGTTTTACCTAATAAAGTATCCTCCATTATGCATTCTTTGTTTACCTTTCCATGTCCTATGTGGATGCATTTACACTTCCCAAATTTGAATTTGCCATTTTCAGACCATTTGACCAATTTGGCTAGATCATCCTGTAATGTGTGTTTATCTGCATCTGTTTTAACTGTTCTGAACACTTTTGTATCGTCTGCGAATTTCAGTACTTTGCTTGATACATCATCATCCGAATCATCATCATCCGAAAGATTTCTCGGTTCAGTAGCCTCGTGCAGATCTTACACCTTCGGATTTGGTGAGATGCCTTGTTTCGAGAACACGTAGCCAAAAAACTCTAGCTTCGACTTATTGAACTCACACTTAGATAAATTCACTGTGAGTCCTGACTCGTGCAGTTTACAGAAGCTCTCGGACATAGCACGATCATGATCCTGTTGATTCACACCAAACACGTTGATGTCATCGCTGATGTTTCGCACGCCCTTGATGCCATCCAGTACGGTTTGAATGGTGTGCTGGAATACGTACGCTGCTGAATTGATGCCAAAGCTTAGCCTTTTGTACTGATACAACCCAAGGTGGGCCGAGAATGTCGTGATGTATCGACAGGAGGGTGCAGTACCAACTGATGATAACCTGCCCGGAGATCAATTTTATTGAATACCGAAGCTCCATGAAGATCGGTAATCAGTTCATCCAGTGTATGAGTCACGTGACGTGTGCGTAGAATTGCCTTGTTGGCTTCTCTCATATCCACACAACCGCATTTCGTCAGGACTTTTCGGCTTAGGAGGCGTGACGATCATTGACACCCATTCGGTAGGTCCCATGACTTTTTCGATAACATCTTCTCATTCGAGTTTCTCTATTTCCTTCGCTACCTTATCTCTAAGTGTTTACGAGCAACAGGTGTTATCAGTTTGTCGATGTGCAACTTGATGGTTACATTCTTGAGACGACCGATTCATGTGGCTATGCCGGGATACTGTGTAACGATATTGTCAACAGTCGATTGCTCACTGTGTACGAAGTTTATTCTCAAATTCAGAGCACCATGTTTCTCTGCTGTTGATTTACCCAGAAGTGGAGGTGAATTTCTGGGAATGACCAGAAATTTTGCATTTGTTGCCAATACGTAAATCGGATGCAGCGAAATGACGTGCTACAATTGGCGCTGATCCGTATAGATGTATGGTGCGACGGCATGGTTCAAACAATTCACCTCGCTCACGAAGTCTTGCAGCCACTGATGATTTGATGATATTGCACGATGCTCCTGAATCAATGATCATGTCAACTGGTTCTTCTGCAATGATCACGGTTACCATCCCGGAATGTTGCGTTACGGTAAATGCACTATTATCACTTGTTTCAACAAGTTCGGACACACACCGGACGGGCCTGTTAACAGGATATTCTATTTTATTTTGTGACTGCTGTTTTTGTTTGTTGCTACGACACATGATAGCAAAGTGTCCCATCATTCCGTATTTGTGACATTCTTTGGCTACAGTGCATCTGCACTCATCTCTAGTGTGGCCTTTTAGACCGCATCGTGTACATCGCATACAATGTTTCTGTTGTTGTTGTCTTAACTTTCCAGTATGCTTTGTGGCCTCCCGTTTTGAAAGTCTGTTGAACGCAGCATATACTACTGCACCGCCATGAGCAATTTCCTTGGCTTGGCGTTCCGATGACAAGCGTCCGATCTAAAGTCATATTTTACCTTCTGCTAGCAGCTTTATATGTAATTGTTCTGAACGGCATTTATCGATGACCTGATCTCGAATGTATTCGTTCATTTTGTTACCGTATTCACACGAGACCGTAGGTTGTCTCAACCTGGTCACAAACTGTCCAACTGTTTCATCTTCCCGTTGTTCCGCTCGGTGAAATACTTGCCTATTAAATAGTACGTTCGCTTTCGGCGTAAAATGTTCGGTTAGCACCGCTTCACCGACGGTGTGCAACAACAGGTCCCGTTTCTACTCGTCGTTAGTGCACCCAGCTGCACTCGCCATGCGCTCGAAATTGCGCAACCACTTTTGCCAACTTTCCGCCGTTGTTGACGGTTCGGTGTGTGGATCGAAGCCCAGAATTTGACTAACATTGATCGGTATTGCCATGTAGAATGAGACTACCTTGATCTTTACATTGATCCTCGTCGCCAACTGTTATATTTAGGGGTTATACGGATACCACTCACGAATAATAATAATAATATTTATAGAGTGCAATATCCATAATATGCTTAAAGCGCTCTACAATAAAATCCAATCAAGCGATTCAACATATACTAATGAAAACTGCAAAAAAAGAAACTTCAGATAAAATTTAGAACAAATTATGTTAGTTATATTAAAATTATTAATTAAAGACTATAAACAAATAAATTACATAAATTATAAATTAGACCTATTATTACTCTAATTACATATATGCATACCTATACATACATAACCACACGCACGCACGCACGCACGCACGCACGCATACATAAATAAATACTGATAAAATAATATATATATGTATAAAAGTAAGATATGCTGTAAAATAGATAAGATAAGAGAAGTTTATTGCCATGTGCCAATGGCTATAAAATACAATAAAAGCATAGGAATATGTTGAGGTGTCGGACTTGTACTCACATAGTCATACACTTATACAGCCAATAAACTAAATAATAATGTAAGCATAAATATATGCATAAATCACATAGGCAATACATATTAACACACACACACACACACACGCACGCACGCACATATTCGCACGCATCCCACACACCCACGTTCATCACTCCCTCATTGCCTCACATTCAAGCTAAAGATCTAAAACCTAATAAAATATACTTGGTAAGATTGATATACACCATAAAAGCACAGAGTTGAGATGGTGATACAGCCCTAACTAAATGGATTACATCTCAGTAAATTAGTCTTACAGCTATGTCGGGGCTTTGACAGCCTGTGGTTAAAAACTTTTGCCGAAGCGTGAGGTGCGAGTTTTCTGTCCTCAAATTAAATTAAATGTTAAAAATGTCAGCAGTATTGAGCTTTGAACATGTGTGTCTTTAGTGTCTTTCTGAACGCCGACAGAGTTCTGCTGCACTTGATAGCAATGGGCAGTGCATTCCATAGTCGAGGTCCAATCACACGAAAGGACCTGTCCCCGAAACTGACCAGGTTCGTTCGTGGAACTTCGAGCAAAAGTTGTTCAGATGAACGTGTACGTCCCAGACAGTGCCTGGTTAACCGGTTAGTAAGATACTACGGCGCCGTCCCGTTCAGACATCTGAACACATAAAGGAGTGTTTTAAACTCGATTCGGCATTTGATTGGCAGCCAGTGCAATTCTTTTAAAACCTGATACACTCTAGTACTGGTGACAATACACTTTAGTACTGGTGGCTATCGGCCGCATACAACATTTATTCCAAAAAGAGAGCAGTTCTTAATTCGTCTAACATAATACGCAGGATATTACACCTTATACTCATGAAAAACCCTGTTACACATGCATTGGTGTCTGAACGCGGTGAATAGTCACCTAGCTAAAACTCTGTTGGTCTTAGCTGCACCTTGGGGAGAACGTGGCAAGGAGGAATGCTCCGTGTGTTGAACTAATTATTATATCACTAGACATTAATTAGAGTCAATTCTCGCAAATTCACGAATTGCGAATTCACACACACGCGCGCGCACGCACGCACGCACGCTCGCATGCACACAAACACACACACATGCGCGTGCGCTGTTCCTTATATTATATATATGTTCCTTAGATATGGTGGATCCATAGAGCCAGAGGTCATCGTAGTACATTATTCGGTCTCTCTTCTCGCGGTCGTTCAAGGTTTTCGTTGGCCCTCAGTGCACTTTCTGTTACTGTCCAGGTGGGGTATTGCGACTGCCAATGGAGTCGACAGCAGACTATAGATAGCCACGACAGGTTGCAGGTATATACTCACAATATTAAAAGGCAAGGGGCATTATAACGGGACATTATTAGTAGGCATACACTATAGCGTAATTGTTGAATCTATAGTCCGTTGTATATTTATTTAGTATTTATTACGTTATTCCGTGTGAACAAGTATACCATCACTTGATAACTGGGACGAGTAGAGTACCATGAATTATGCGTGGTCGAAGACGAAACCGACGCAACGGTTGGTCCCTATGGTATTTGGCATATTTTGGTGGGTCCTGGTTTGGCCTTTGCCTGCTGACTGTCAGCATCTGAAAGTTGAACTGTGCACGACTGTGCTGCTTGCAAACGCTATATCCACATACAAGTTACAGGCGCCATGATAACGCAGGATAACGCAGAGAAGGTCGTCGATTTTGCGTAAATAAACTTCGTTCATGATACAGGATGTGAACGCATCAGCCAGTCATCTGCTGTGGTGCTTCTTTCCACTGGGGTAGGAGATATTGGAATTGTAACAACATTTTGCAATACACAAACGACTAGAACACTACGGATATTTTCCGTTGTGCAATCGGTTAATTCCAAGTCTATAACAGTCGAATTTCAGTTGTCGACGTGTCTCGCTCACATCAGGTAAAACTATTAATCTTGTGACCGATGTATGTTGTCGTTGGTCGCGTTTGGCAAGTGGTCGCTCGCAAACGCTATATTACTGTTAGAAACAATCAGTGTCTAGATTTATGGTCGCTAATAAAGGTGGTTGCTCACGAGAGAGGTCGCCCACGACAGGTTCTGCTGTATGTCAATTGTGTCTGGGGTCATGTTCTAGTTAGATTTCTTGTTTGGTTACAGAAGAAAAGTGCAGTGTATTTTTGAGAAATAAAAAAAAAATTCACATGCTGTGACATAAGTGCATTTGAGTAGGCAGATTTTCATGTGTGATTGTAGAAGGTATTGACTGTAAAATGGTGGATTTCTAGATGATTTGAATAAGCGGAAGGATATTTGGCAGCAATTTGCCTGTGTGACCTGTTTGTGGAGTAATGCTTGCCGGCATTTATAAAAATTGACGGGTGTCACACACAGGCATTAAGAGAGCTAGAAGTATGTACTTTTTCTTAAAATCAATCAGCGTGTCCATGAGATGATGATAACAGCAGGTGAGAAGTTTTCTTATAATCAAACAAAATGTTAACATGGTCGCCAATGGGAAAACCAGCTGTGTATTGACACCGTCTACATTTAATTTAAAGGAAATAGCCCTAGATTCAGTAGCGAGCAACGCTGCCGCTGCCGCTCGAACAACTTAACTAACCGTGTTCGTCTTCTCTTTGAATGTTACTTGTTGACCCTGAAAACAGAAACAGACTAATGTCTGGTGAGTCATTGGAAGGATAACGTGGGTATATATAAATAATGGTGAACACTGGCCAGATACTCAAGTGTATTCCCATTGCTATGTCCAGCAACAAGAAATGGTTTCATAAACGAAACAGGACATGAATTGGACACACCCTCCGAAAAGAACAGGAGTGCGAGATGATTAAAGAAAATAGGATGGGAAAATTGATCGTCAAGCTAGGCTGAGATAGAGACAGATATAGCAAAGCTACTATTCGAATATCAGCAATGACAAAAAGCGGTGGAACACAGGTCACTGAATAAAACAGGTGATAGGTGTTTGGGAGGAGTACTTCAAGAACCACGGACGGAGAATGTGAGATAGAGATACCACAGTCTGTAAGGGGAGAGCTGGAGGAAAATAACAGAAGAATGGGTAAAAACAGCTATAAGGATGATAGCAGTTGTGAAGGCGAACGGACCAGTGGGAATGAAGCGCGCTTCACCTATGTCAGCAGAATGACTAATAGGAGTCAGTGTACCGATAAGGAAGGGGAAACGAGATATCAATGACCCTGGGAGATACAAAGCCACACATCCTGTAAAGTAAAGTGACATTTAATGGTAGTTGATCGGAGAAAAACAAATTATTGAGAAGAGGTGAGAATTGGTAAAATGTGGAACAATTTGTCTTGTGGGCTTAGAAATGGCATTCGACAGGGTGCCCGGAGAACTAACATTCGCAGTAATGATGGGGATTGAGGTTAGGCAGGTGGAGGTTAGAAAGGCGGTGGCAATGCATAAAGTGCTAATAGCGGTGGTGAGAGTCGAATTAATGACATCAGAACAGTTTATAGTAGAAGGAGGCCTTAAACAAGGAAGTGCCTTGAGTCCCCGGCTTTTCATTACTGTGATGAAACTGATCAGTGGGAAGATCTCTAAACAAGAAGACTGAACACGATATTGTAAGTTTTATATGCATGTATATGTGGTGGACTGCGCATATATTGTTGCGTAGTGATACACGTTGTAGTTGAGAACTATGTGAGTAGTCATACGCAGATAAAGTTTAGTTGAATGCCAACCCTGTACGTTTTACTGTAGTGTCTGAATATACAACAAATAATTGGCGACGAGACGGATGGGATGGTATCAACTCATCGAAGTGTTGAAACAGGATGTTTCCTTATTCTGTGAGTGAAACAATTATTTGAATTTGACGTTTGAGCTGTGAATGAAACAGCCGAAGAAGACGCATGCGTAAGCATGGCAGATTTCATCGGGCTAATGGCGCCTAAACGCTGCCTAGCTGGGTCAAACGCTGACCTTGCAGAACGCGAGACACATTGCCACAGCCCACGAGGCAGCGCGTCAGAACATGAACATATTCCGCGGACAGCAAACGCACGATATGCCGGAGGCTACCATCAACAGGGTGACGAAGGTCAAGGCCGACAAAACAGTTCCGTCGCTGCAGGGCAGCACGAAGATGCAACGGGTCGTCCGGACAGGGCCACGTTAAGTGCAAGTTCTGTGGCCGAGATCATGCTTTCGACCGAAAGCAATCTCCAGCTTTCGGTAAGCGTTGTCACATTTATGGACGGGACAATCACTTTGCTAAGATGTGCCAAGTCCATGGCAAACGTGAGCGTAATAAAACACAATAACACTGAGCGACAGCGGCCGGTGCATACTGTGACAGTCGATAGTCAGAATGACGTCTCAAATGTTTTAGATGTGCATGCACTGCTTGATTGTGAAACCGATTGCGTAATGATTGTTGACGCATCTGCTATAATTGTACATCCAACTGTAAATAATGTTGTGTTAGCCTTGGAGCTTGACACAGGGTCTGCAATATCGATGATTCCTGTTGATGTGTACCAGTCGACGTTTTCAAACTGTCAGCTACAGCCTAGCAACAAAGTGTTCCGTAGCTTCACAGGGAATCGGTCCCATGTAAGGGCATGTTCAGTGTGAATGTGCAGTATAATGCACAGAATGTAGATCTGATGCTGTATGTTGTCCCGGGCAGTAGACATGTTGTAGAAGTCCTTGCAGTCATGTTCAGGTATTCACCCTACTTCGATCGTTTAGGTTAGCCCAAGAACATGACTAACAAAGAACTTACATTAATAAACACAGAAGATCAGATTCGACCTACACGTAGGCTTTATTGCAGTGTCAGTTCATACATCTCTGCCGTTTTATCTTCCCCCTCTCTCTCCTACATCGTTCCAAAACCCCCAGTCCCTATATATATACAAATCCACACAACAATCCAACACTCCATAGTCACACCTTAAGGACCTACTGAACAAACAATGTCTTGCACATTGGCAAGTGAAAGATTTACTTCCTAATCTGTGCTCTCCCGTTCCTGGCATATCTGCACCTTATGAATTTATTGAACACGCAGTAATTACCAACAGGGAAATATTATTTGTTTCCAAATACAATCGTGTTCCATACACTGTCAGGTAATGATTTGTGTAACGACTAAGACCATCCCGCCAGTAAACTAGAAGTAATTTGAAACATCCTGCAGCCAGCTATCTGTAACTGTAGCTGCGTTCCATCCGCTGTGTCCATCCCCGGCGTGATTGATCTGTTTACTGATGTCATTTTAATCACCTACATGCGAGCAAACAATACATAGTTCACATTATGCAATTTACTAATGACCACTTAATGACCTCCAAACTGGGCAGGCAGTTAACAGTCAGAAACCAACAATAACAATCCAAACCCAACAATTCTAATAATTACAAATTAACCAATTCCCTCCACCAAACTAGCAATTACCAACCAACATAGTTATGGTTACAGAGTTACTTATGACAGGATCTTACAAAGTGCTGTTTGGCAGAGACTGGCTTGAAGCCATTAAACTCGACTGGGCAGGGATCAAGTTTCGACCTGGGTCAGGGTCAGTGTGCCTGTCACATGAATGTCAGCTATATTTGCTAGTCAGTAAACATCAGGGTTTGTTTGATGGTAAACTGGGGTTGCTGAAAAGTATCAAAGCATACATTGAAGTAGTAAAGAGAACTAACCCGGTGTACACTAAACCGTATCGGGTCCCCTATGCTCTGCGACCAAACGTCGAGCAAGAGTTAGACAGGCTTGAAAAAGCAGGGGTGATTTCACCAGTTACAAATAGTGACTGGGCAACTGAGCAAGGTGTGGTGATTGTGCCCAAGACGAATGGTGCCATTAGACTGTGTGGCAATTATAAGACGACAGTTAACCCTCAGTTGTAAACTGTGTCCCTGCCGAATATCCACATTGACGGTATTCGGGCAGATTTGGCGGGTGGAACAAAATTCTCAAAACTTGACTTAGCAACTGCGTACAACCAAATGGAGGTTTCTGAGGAATCTAGGCAGTACCTGACCATATCAACGCATAACGGACTATTCCAATAGAACAGGTTAGTCTATGGAATCACAACTGCGCCAGCTATCTAGCAGAATGCGATAGAGAAAGTGTTGCAGGGATTGCCAGGTGCCAAGGTATATCTAGATGATATCCTTGTGTCAGAAAGAACTGAGGCAGAACATCTGAGAAATTTGGTCAGGGTGTTCGAAAGACTGACAGAATTTGGGTTGAAGTTGAATC
The DNA here is from genome assembly GCA_020002185.1 of Paraescarpia echinospica. Lineage (NCBI taxonomy): Eukaryota > Metazoa > Annelida > Polychaeta > Sabellida > Siboglinidae > Paraescarpia > Paraescarpia echinospica. The sequence continues at coordinate 37,366,060 of CM034531.1, forward strand.
GTGAGAAATGTAAATTTTCCAGAGATTATATCGAGTACCTAGGTCACGTGATTGATGCCCAGGGTATTCCCAAATCGGCGGACAAGATAGCCGTCATACGTGATGCACCCAGACCCATTGATGTGAATTCACTAAGGTCGTTCATTGGAATGACATAACTAAAGGGTCAGCACCTCACCCAAGGCTATAGTTTTAGCAGTATAAATAAGGGGGAGTTGTGGATAATCCGTGCGACTACTGGGGCACACTGCCGGAGGAACGTTTCTCGTGGAGCATTGTCTCTGAGCGCCCTGCAAAAAGTACTAAAAGACTATCACAGTTCACCCGTGAACATCAGACTCGGTGAGTAACTCGGTTGCTATATATAAATCGCCGCCGTCCGAACTTATCTTTCTGGCATCTATAATTCGGTTGCTGTGTATAAGCCGCCGCCGTCTGAACTTATCGTTCTGACATCCATAATTCGGTTGCTGTAATAACCGCCGCCTTCTGGACCTATCGTTCTGGCATGTATAACTGGGTAGTATTTAGTTTATATTGTGTATTATATATTGTATTGGTAGGGTTTTCCGCATGCTTCCCTGCCGACCGCTCGCCGCAAACGTTACAGGGGTGTTTGTTACCTGTCATTAACGAACAGATCAAGGGTGGAGTTCGGAAAGACCCATTGTTGTCACAGGTGATGCACTGAGAACCATGTTCAATAGAGTGGGAGTTCCGCAGACTTTAGTCTCAGATAATGCTCCACAGTTTACATCGCAGGAGTTCAAGGATTTCCTGGATAGGTTCGGGGTGTTCCATAAACCTACCTCGTCATATCACTCGAGTTCTAACGGGCAAGCTGAACGATTTGTTCAAACGATAAAGCAGGCTATGAAACTTATGGCATTGTCAGGGGAGTCACTCCTAGTTAAATTGGATAAATTCCTCCTGGCATATCTAAATGCTCCGCATGCCTTCACAGGAGAAACTCCAGCGGTACGTTTCATGGGTAGACAGTTGCGTACACGACTTGACAGGGTGAAACCAGATAACCGACGAGAAAATACACGGTTAGGGAAACAAATGCAAAGTGGTTCTCAAACTCTGTGATCATTCAGGGAAGGAGACATGGTATGGGTTCAAGATTACCATGGGAAAGATAAGTGGGTGCCAGGAACTATAAGTGCAAGGTGTGGTCCGTTGACATTCCAAGTCATTGTTTCTAAAGGATTGTGGAAACGCCACATTGATCAGTTAAGTTCAAGGGTAAACTCGACTAACATGTCTCTGACAGATTTACCACTGACTGCAGCGACTGATCATCATGACTACTTGGTGGGCTCTATACCATCACTGAATCAGAGGAACAACAACGAGTTGACGTATGACGCCCCCAACAGCAAGCAGCTCATGATAGGACTCCGGCAGAATTGGTGCCACCTACTCAGGTCGTGAATGAAACACACCTGAGAAGGTTTTCTTGTGTGAGAAAGGCACCAGATAGACTAGATCTGTAATGTAACAGAGATACGTGAGCCGATGTGGTCTACGTCGCATTAGATTAACAAAAGTAGCGAGGTGAAAGGCTATTGTGACTACATAATATATTCGTTTAGTTATAAGTAACATAAGTAAATCTTATTGTATTGCTTAATTGCATTGCTCCGCTTCCTGGAGTTTGCAGACAGCCACAGACTGACCCTGGCAAACACCCTATACCCACGCAAGCTCTATCGCAGAATAGCATGGCACCTATTAAGCGGCCTGATTCACAGTCAAATTTATTTCATTCTGACACCCGTCTCGCTTTAAGTCCAGCGTTAACAAAGCTATAGGACATTCCCGGGAGCTGACATAGGCAGCGATCAGGACCTTGTCATGCTTAAAATGAAGCTCAAGTTGAAAAAGAAATATCACGCGGCACAGCCACGTGTCAGGTTTGATGTCGACAAGCTGAAAGATCCCGACGTGGCTGCAGTATTTCAAGCTCAGATAGGGGGAAGTTTGCGGCACTCAATCTTCTGGACAATGACATCAATGTCATCACTAACAACTTCAACGAGGCAATTCGCAATACAGCTGAGGAGGTACTGGGTCGACAGAGGAAGAGGAAACAACCCTGGGTCTCAAACAATATCCTTGACCTCTGTGACGAAAGACGAGAATTGAAGAAGACCAGACAGTACAGCCCAGAGTCATAGGAACAGTATTGCCATGTCAACAGGACAATACGGAAGGAAATGAAAGCTGCCAAAGAACAGTGGATTGGAGAGCAGTGTACCAGTATTGAGAAAGGAGTGGCTCAGGGTAACAGCAAGCAAGCCTTCAACACACTGAAGAACCCGACCAAGCCACTGCAAAACAGAACATCAGTTATTGAAGATAGCACGGGAGCATTCCTGACAGAGACTGGCGATGTCTTAATGAGGTGGATGGAATACTGCCAGGAGCTCTACAATTACCCCCTGCAGCCCAATACCATCGTGCTGCAGACAGAACTGGCCACTGAGAGAGAACCAGAAACACTGCCTATTTTAATGGAAGCTACTCAAACATGGTGGCGAAAGAATGGTTGCTGCACTGACAACCATTTGCCAGGAATGGACACAGTCACTTATCATCCTATTTCATAAGAAAGGAAATCTCCGGAAGTGTCAAAACATCCGAACCATTAGCTTCATTAGCCACCTAAGCAAGATCTTGCTTCGCATAATTTTGAACCGGTTGAAAAAGCAATCAGAAGCACTATTAGCAGAAGAGCAGGCCGGATTCAGACCTGGAAGAAGTACCACAGAACAAATCTGCAACTGCAGAATTCTGATCGTAAAGCACCTGCAATATCAGAAGAGGGGTGTTGCATAAACCTACCCCGTCGTGTCACCTGAATTCAAAAGAGCCTGCTCCACAACTTCATAAACTTCAAGAAGGATTTTGACAGGGTGTGGCACGAAGGTCTGTGACAAGTTCTAAGGCGCTTCAACACTGAATAAGGCATCACTCAAGTCTTTAGCGCACTGTATAACAACGCCAGCAGTGCGGTCTTTCTCAACAGCCATATAGGGGAGTACTTCAGGACCACAGTCGGAGTCCGTCAAGGTTGCTTGCTGTCGCCGGTTCTCTTCAACATCTACCACGAGAACATCATGAGAGAAGCCTCCCACATCTTCAACACCACTATCTCTGTGGGAGGCAGATCTGTCAGCAACCTGCGATTTGCAGGCGATTTAGATCTTATTGGAGGAAGCAACAACGAGCTCCAAGATCTCACCAATAGACTAGTGGATTGAGCAGGCGCTTACGGCATGGAAGTAAACAAAGAAAAGAGCAAGGTGATGGTCAGCTGCACTGAAAACATCACAGTTGACATCACGATGAACGGCCAGAAGCTGGAGGAAGTGGATGCGTTCAAATATATCGGCTCCACACTCATCAAAGATGGATGGTCGGACAAAGAGATCCAGATCCGAATAGCCCTTACGACAGCAGCAATGACCAAACTTGTTGTCTCCATCCTGCTCTACGACTGCGAATGTTGGACACTAACGGCTGCAACGACTAAGAAGATACAGGCGTTTGAGACCACGTGCTTCAAACGCCTGCTGTACATATCTTGGGCCGAGCACAAAACCAATGATTTTGTCCGAAGGCGGATCACTGCCCTGGTAGGTCCACAGGAGCCATTCCTCGCAACAGTGAAGAGGAGAAAGCTGGCATGATACGGCCATGTTACACGCCACGACTCTCTTGCCAAGCAATCATGCAGAGCACTCTGGAAAGCAGCAGGCGGAGAGGCAGGCAAAGGAAGGCCTGGATGGACAACATACGGGAATGGACCGACCTTGACGTCCAAACGCTACTGAGACTTGCATGTCTTCCCTACGACCTGACAGGTCTCGGGATGAACTGAACTGAAACAGAAAGGTCTTGGGAACGAATTTAAGTTCAAAATATTATAATCGTGACATTTGCTACCCTTGGGTTATGGCTCCATGGATGTATATGTGTGGGACAGCCTGCTCGCCACGCCATCTGGCGAGTAGAGGAAGATCAGTGCCTGAAGAAGGCCGCCGCAGGTGGTCGAAACGTCGAATTTGTATAATTGTGAATAAAAAAATTTGCTTATTTAACTATTCTTCCAACTTGATAAACATTTTCACGTCCATGGATGTATTTTAGAAAACATACGTACAGTTATTTATAGTTATTTACGTACAAGTTTTTGATAAGTATGGCTTTTCTGGAAGACGTTTCTCATGGCTGCAATAAGTGCGTGGAGATCAATTGAGCAAATGGTGCCAGTGGAAAGGAGTGTGGTTAGGTGCTCGATGGGTGGGTGTAAGCTAACATTGCAGTAATGTGGACAGCTGAACAACAGGTGTATATATGTTTGTAGTACTCGATGGTAAGACCATTAAGCAAGTGGGTAGCTTTCTGTACATGGGTAGAAACTGTGTGTGAGGATGGAGGATGTAATAAGATAGTAGAGAGTAGGATGCAAGCAGCAGCAGCAGCAGCAGCAGCATGGAGGTGAGTAGAAGATGTTAAGTTGGGCAGAAAACCAAAGAAACAAGTAAAGGAAAAGTGTTCGAAGAATATGAAGAAAACTTGACAAAGCTAGCATGGAAAACAGAAGACGGTGGTAGACGGAGAAGACTAAGATCAACATTAAGATGGAAAAACAACGTGAAAATTTAATTTCGAAATGGCAGGGATGCACAGCTGTGAGTGGACGAATGTTGCAGAATACCGAGACAGACTAAGAAACATAGTAAAGAGAGTGGAACATACTTGATAATATGAACCTCACCATGCAAGAGATCAAGGGAAACGATGAAGGTCTGTAGATCACAATTCATATTAAACAATTCCAACACTTTGTAAACAGTTTGAAACATACTAAAATGCAACGAAATCGAATAAGACCGCACTGTAGGGGGGTAAAAAGCCCTCGCTGTGGTGAAACGCCCTCCCTCCCTATCTAGATATAAGATTTGAAAATAAGAATTTCAAGCTATCCAGATGGAGCTACATATCATCAGGTCTGCCTGGTTACAATATGGGTGCAACAGAAACAAAACACGCGGTAAACTGTTCACATTACCAATGTATCAGCAAAAGTACACAAAAACGTCCTTACAAATGTGGGTCTGTATGCAGTAGTCATGTGATCCTGAAAAAAATAAATCGAATGTATAAAACATGGAAATAGTATTATAGTAGTGGTATAAAATTAATGTATCGGTTAGATGCGAAATGTAAGAACAATACAACAATAACTACATTATACAATTCCAAACGTTCACCTCAGGGCGTTTTCCCACGTAGGTGGGTTTCATACCACCACGATAAGACATCCACTAAAATGACTACAACTTGTTTTCAAGAACTAGACTCGTTAAAAATGTCAACCCAAGAAAAGTACCTAAGAAACCGAAATAGATTATCAGTAACACGTAGACGATATATACCTAAAGGAATCTTTTCCCCGCATCCGATACCCTGAAAACTGGGCGTTGTGACCCGACTTACTCGCTGCTGAAACGAGGTGGGGTCAACGCCATAAATTATGCAAAATTAAAAGAAAATGATGCAGTGCCTTCATTACCTTACAGTTTCGATCAGATTAGAATTAATACGATAAGCCTTTACATTTTGCGTGTAGGCTGGAGAATCCCACGAAGTTGCAAAAGAAGATGTTCCGTCAGCATGGACGAGTTCTAAGTTGTTGACACGTAGACGTTTCTCCAACAGTTTTGCCTCGAACGTTTCCCTCAAAGTCATCTTTCCATAGACAGAAACGGAGATTTCCTCGTTGCGACCGCCTCGTCTAAGTACTCCAAGCAGGTCGAACTCGCCTGAAGACGAAGGACAATCTCTTGATGTTATGTTCGGTCGCCAATGGAGGTTTTGTGAAATGGCAAACGAAGATGTTCCGTCAGGATGAACGAGTTCTAAGTTGTTGACATGTAAACGTTTCGTCGTCTGCAGCAAATCCCATGTTAAAAGATAGGGATTTTCCTTCGGGGCGCTCCAAGGTTAATAAGCGCCCCGAAGGAAAAGAAAGAAAGTAGTTCCGGTTCCCATGTTAAAGTATAGGAGCTATTATCGTAAACGTATACGACGAAATTTTCCCCATGTTAAAGGATAGGAGCTATTACCGTAAAGGTATCCGACGACTTTTTGAATTTTCCTCATGTTAAGAGATAGGGAATTTTGCACCAGGGCGCTCCTGGGTAAAGGATAGGGAATTGTCTCCATGTTAAAGCATAGGAGCTATTATCGTAAAGTTATCCGACGACTTTTTGAAAAAATAAAATATACCGAACAGCATTTGAATATGTCAAACACAAGATTGCTTGGCCCGTAGACCGAGGCTCCGCCAAGGGACCGAGCCCTTATTTGGTTGACGATGACATGTCTAAAATGTGGTGTTATAATAAGGCGTAATTTATATAATAAAAGGATTATAAATTCAGCAGAGGTCGTTTTATTTGAAGTAATGTATACGAAATGTAGACTACATATAGGACTATGTTATATCGGAACCTATAGCCTTGTTTTTTCGAAAAGAGCGGCTATCTTGGAATGATACGTTTGGTATAATTTCCGTACGATAGTACCCAAATTCGTGTCTCTTATAAATCCCGTACTCGAGACATGTCTGGACATGTTTGTTTGTTGCGAGCGTGAGCGTGCGCACCCTGTATGACGTCACTAAACTATAAACTGCTACGCGCAGTAATGCTGTGCGCGAGGCGAGTTGGTTATACGGGTAGTGATTTGGTTAGTCATCGTTTTGAACTTGCGCATTTGAATATAATTACATCATGTGACGTCATGATACAGTGACATCATTAAACTATAAACTGCTACGCGCAGTAATTGTATGCGCGAGGTGAGTTGGTCAAGCAGGTAGTGATTTGGTTAGTCATCGTTTTGAACTTGCGCATTTGAATATAATTCCATCATGTGACGTCATGATACAGTGACATCATTAAACTATAAACTGCTACGCGCAGTAATTGTATGCGCGAGGTGAGTTGGTCAAGCAGGTAGTGATTTGGTTAGTCATCGTTTTGAACTTTCGCGCATTTGAATATAATTCCATCATGTGACGTCATGATACAGTGACATCATTAAACTATAAACTGCTAGTTGCAGTAATTTTGTGCGCGAGGTGATTTGGTCAAGCAGGTAGTCATTTGGTTAGCCATTGTTTTGAGCTTTCGCGCTTGAATATAATTCCATCATGTGACGTCATGATACAGTGACATCATTAAACTATAAACTGCTACGCGCAGTAATTGTGTGCGCGAGGTGAGTTGGTCAAGCAGGTAGTGATTTGGTTAGTCATCGTTTTGAACTTGCGCATTTGAATATAATTCCATCATGTGACGTCATGATGCAGTGACATCATTAAACTATAAACTGCTACGCGCAGTAATTGTGTGCGCGAGGTGAGTTGGTCAAGCAGGTAGTGATTTGGTTAGTCATCGTTTTGAACTTGCGCATTTGAATATAATTCCATCATGTGACGTCATGATGCAGTGACATCATTAAACTATAAACTGCTACGTGCAGTAATTGTGTGTGCGAGGTGAGTTGGTCAAGCAGGTAGTGCTTTGGTTAGCCATTGTTTTGAGCTTTCGCGTTGTGCTACTGTGTCCTGGAGACGTGTCTGGACTTGTTTGTTTGTTGCGGGCGCGAGCGCGCTCGCGTCCTGTATAACGTCAAAGCTATCATGGTCATTTGGTTAGCCGTCCTTTGTAAGAACTTTACTAGAAAATTCAATCACGGTCTGCAGAGTAAAATGGACTGATAGAGTTATACATACATCGAGACATACATAAACACATACATACGTAAACACAGACATAGAGACGTACATACATACAGACTACCCAACATTAACCTTCAACATATAAGCATATCTTCAAATACACTTTTAAACATACAACTTTGCAAACTTTCACTGACAAACGTTCAAACAAACGTTCCAACACACTTTTAATCCTGTTTGCAAATTGATTTGAACTGGTATTCGATTTACAAGTCTGATCTTTTCTGCAATTCGTTCGTGTACTTTCTACTCTGAGGTCTGTGCTCGTTCGGCACGCCCACGTGACCTTTCGGCACATTCACTAACTATATAAGCGCGGTGTTTTGCCAATCGGACCGTCATTCGTATCACGACGACACCACGGCTAACAACATCATGTTGAAGATATCATATTACTGCCCTCGCGATTCATCAGACTTGAGTGATATGATTCGAACGAGCGCTGCCGATGAGGAGTTCCTACCGACCCCGAGACAACTACCACCATCTCAGAGACCCTTCACCTGCCCAGACTGTGGGGGATCGTTCACACGGAAATATAATTCCAAGCAACACGTCACCAGCGGATGTTGTACCCGTTGGAAGAGGACGGCCGATGAAGCCAAGTTGTATACGCCAGTGGTGAGTCCTACTTTATATTGTTTTACTATATACTTTCACCTAAAATGGCGTCCCTGTATATGTTTACTTACGTCAAAATGGCGTCCACTGTTCCAAGATTATGTCCCCCCCCCCCCCTACGTTGTCCTTCATATCATCATCTGGCAACGTCTTAACTCCCTGTATGATTGCGCCCACGGGTAATTTTTTTTGTCAACAATTTATCTTTATGATTATACAACCTGTCACCTTACTTCCTATCACTTCTTTTCATTGTTTCCCACCGGTCCTTGTATCACCGTACTCTAACAACGGTGTATTATTCCCATGCATTCTTTAATATTGTTTTAATATTATTGAAATATTCTTGCAGAACTACATTGAAGGCCCGCTACCAACAAAGCGGCAACGAATGGTCTCTGTGTCGACAGAGACGATTAACGACAACGGGACACCATCGACACCAACTTCCGTTCCTAACGACGTCACAACTACCCACGCTGTCAATGTCACAACTTCTACCCAGCCTGCCAACGTCGCAACTTCCGCTCCTGACTTTGCTGGTCCGAACTTTACCATTGATTTCCCTGTGACCGAAATGAAGAAGACGCTTGCACGTCACATAGCATGCAGCATCTTTGAACTCTCAAGACGTCAGTTTCGTGGTTGCGAGATAGACCATCCTAGTCAATTTCATCACGATTGTATGTTATCTGATGACATTCAAATCTGCATGTACTTTGACGAGGCTGTCAAGGTCATTAATTCAACTGCAGTGATGAAAGACTGTTTGAGTGTTTTGTTAGATGCCGGTGTGAAACTATCCGACGTGACAGTCGAACAGTTGTGTAATATCAATACTTGGTTGCAAGAAGCCGTTTCGAAACAGTGGCGAAACACTATGAAACAAATGGTTCTGACAGTAATGGAGGGTGACGTGTAACGAACTTTCTTTTGTCTTGTACACGATTAAACTTTGAAGACTCTGTATCAATGTCTAGTCTCTGGTTCTTGTAGTTATGGAGCGTGACATGTAAATACGTTTGTGTTGTTCACGAATAAACTGTGCAAACCTTATCTTGTGTCTTTACTTAACCAAACTAAGACCAACGACTTCCACGAATCAAACTTTCACTAGCGAGATGCACGAACCAAGCATTCAAACAAGCTTGTCGGACAAACGAAATACCAAACACTTAGACCAAAGAGTGACAAGAAACAAACTTATTGGACAAACGAAACATCAAACACTTAGATCAACGAGTCGCAAGAACCAATCTTCTACGATTCTCTTCAGTCCATCGAATACACAGGTGTGAGTGTGTGTGTGTGTGTGTGTGTGTGTGTGTGTGTGTGTGTGTGTGTGTGTGTGTGTGTGTGTGTGTGTGTGTGTGTGTTTGTGTGTGTGTGTGGTGTGGTGGTGGTAGTGTGTATGGGTGATGTGGTGGTGGTGGTGGTGTGTGTATGAGTGTGTGTGTACTAACTACTCCATCGTCGACACACTTCCGAGAATGTTAGAACTGTAGACTCAGCCATTACAGTTACATGACTTGAGGTGTGACGGAATTTCTAGCGTAGCCCTTCATGTCTGTAAATACGCGTGCACCATATAACGGGTAACCAATTCACTAGTCGGAACTTATTCTTAGACTGACGAGTTCCAAGAGTCATTCCGTTCTTTACATTTGAACCGTAAACACCTACATCATGAGCATATTGCCTATTCTACCAGCTGTCAACAAGTCCATACCATCAACGTTCCAGTGCCCTGATTGCAAGAGATATTTCTCACATCGGGACAGCTGGAAACGGCACAGTGTTGCAGTTGCTGTGGTCCGTCAACAAATGCTAGGTCACTGGATTCACTTGTCTCTGTGCCACCAGTGTCTCTGGCCCCAGCGACAAGCTCGACATTCGCGTTTCCTACTCACGTGCCCACTACGACACACGTACCTACGGTTCCATCAACAAGCTCGACATTCTCGTCTCCATCTCAGGTGACCATGGAATATACAAAGAAGATGGCCCTGGTCGATCCCCGTATTTTGGAAAACATTCAACCGCAACGTCCTTCGACTGCTAACCCTATCGAAAGTGTCTAGCAACGACTCGACAACGAAATGCAAGGCGTATTGGAACGAAGTGATATACACGAGAGGGAAAAAGTCGTGTTGTATAACCAGGTATTGAGTCGGTACAACGATCTTTCCGACAAACGTATCCAAGAACCCGTGCGTGTGGTCATCGAAAAAATTCCCAGCAAAGTCGAAAACAAAGTACAACCTGCTAACGAAAATGAAATCGTCGAAAAGGGCAGCATCGAAAACGAAATCATCGACAGCGTTCCAAAAACTATGAAGCAGAAAGCACGAAGACTACTTGATAAAATGAAAGGTGCCGTAAGTTGGAACGATCGTGGCGAGATGATGTACAGAAACAAGGCGGTTCCCGGAAGTAATATCGTGGACCTTGTGAATGACGTGTTGAGAAAACGGAAGTCGTTTGAACCGGTGGGATGGGAAACCTTCGCTCGTGGTCTCAAGGACGTCAACACGCCAATGGATTTAGTTGGGAACTTAGATCGTTGGCTTTACATGCAGACAGCGTCAGTGGACGACGATATGTCAAAGGAAAAAAGCATTCCATTCGACAGCGATCGTCATCGGAATCGTAGACGACCTGCATCATCACGGCGCGCAGCTCATTCGGTGACACCTTTGCAAAGCACACGTTGGGAACCTTATTAGCATTACCGATTTGGAATATACAGGAACAGTGTGCAACAGACATCATGTCGGGAATATTCTGTCCATTATTTATCAGAAATATATGAAATGACAAATAAAATCGTGTTGATGCTATGGACGAGTGTGTTTGTTTTTAGTTTTCATAGTCATCAAGATACATCTCACTTTTACCCGTTTCAGTGACAACAATTCTTTTGTGAACGTATCAATGTGGGTGGTGTTCAATATACCTAAGTGAATTTTGACTTAAGAGTGGTATGTAATGTCAAACGCTACATTGCTTAAATCACTTGTCCTGAAGCTCACTACGACATCTGTGTAACACCAAACACTTATACCAAAGAGTGACAAGAACCAAACTTGGCGGACAAACGAAACACCAAACACTTAGATCAACGAGCGACAAGAATCAAACATCAAATACCTTCATGTCAAGAGACAATCATCTGTTCGGATTCACATCCATCGAGACGACCATAGGTCTCGTATGAGGTATCGCTTCTTTTAACGGAAAACATGTATATGAAACATCCGTCTTTACAACGTAACAATTCTATATTTACAAATAGTGCGAGCGATCAGACACGATACGACCTTCTCGAGAGTCGAAAAAGGAGACCAGAATCGTCGGAAGTATGGTATATACACTAGTTTTCGGCGTCATCTCATTTACATAACCAATCAGACCGAACATACATCACGTGACTTTCCTTAACACAAAAACTGTGCACGTTTCTGAGAGAGGCGACATCCGACGCCACTCAACGGACACCAATGTAATTAGTCAGAGTATTGCCATCTACCGACCATGATAGATCTCTATTCGTTGACATACTTCCGGGAATACCGGAAGCACAGAGGCCGCCATGACAGTCAAGTAACTTCCGGTGCGACGTCACTTCCGACGTACCATCCCTAGTAGAGGCCGCCATGACAGTTAAGTAACTTCCAGTACGACGTCACTTCCTGCGTAGCGCCCCCTAGTGGATAATTGGAGTACTACGTCACATGATAGCGCCATCTAGCGGGTAAAAATGTATAATTAGGTTAGAGAAAAAATTTAAACAACCACCAAGGTGGTTGTTGTATAAATTTTCTGACAATTTTCTGTTTTTGTCCCAAAGGGACAAAAACCTAAAATTTTCGCGAGATTAACCCCAACTATTTTTTCTCTAACCTAATTATATATTTTTACCCGCTAGATGGCGCTATCATGTGACGTAGTACTCCAATTATCCACTAGGGGGCGCTACGCCGGAAGTGACGTCGTACCGGAAGTTACTTGACTGTCATGGCGGCCTCTACTAGGGATGCAAGAGCATTAATGTTTCCCAGTTGGTACCTCCTGTAATCTATATATATATAATTTATGCGTGCCGCGCGGTGTGGGGTGGCGTTTATTACCTTCCGGTTCCCTTTGCTTTCTGCAGTTTCTCTTCATGTTCGCGTTTAACAATTTGACATCTACATATATATATATAATTTACGATATATATATATATATATACACACACACTCACACTTTACAATTACATATCGGACTGACCAACAAAAGAATAATAGAAGATAGTAGAATACTAGACAATATAGTATGGAGTAGTACTTAGATGTAATGTTAAATGGATATAAAATTCCGAGTAAGCTTTATATGCAGTGATAATAGATAACAGATTTCACAATTACCTTAATGATCGTAATTTCAGCAATCGCACTGACAAAAAATAATTAAGAAAGCTCCCGTTTGAAATGTATGGAGGTGTTTAGTTGCAATTAATTAAATTATTATGTTTTACGTTTGTATAGGACCACTGACAATGGTTCTCTCACTCTCTGATAACTCGACGAAGACCTATAGAATATCCCCGAAACGCAACAAGCATTGACAATTTAACCTTCTCCGCCGCCGGTGTCTCAACGCCAACTATGCCACGGTCCGGAGTATTTCCATAACTTGGTGACAAAAACTATATTGGTATTGACAGTCCATGTCGTGGGCTATCTAGCACCATCCTGTCGCCAGGAGTGCGAGTGGCTCGATTCCTTTCCTCGATTTCAGTTGTCTTCGTTGATCTTGCACGATTACGATTGTATAATTTTGTCTGATAAATGTGTGATTTAACAAGATTGCCATCCAGAGAATTAACTCTAGATGGCAGGTGGACAAGGAAGCCCTTTGGCTTATCGAGAGTCCAACCCTTTTATCTACATATATCCAGCCCTTCTGAGGTATGTGTCGATTTTATTTTTAAACATATTCACACTACTAGCACCCACACAATCATCAGATAATCTGTTCCATTCATTCACAGTCCTTTGTGAAAATGAGAACTTTCTCACGTCTAATCTACACTGCTCCTTTACTAATGTAACTTCATGTCCTCTAGTCTTTCTATCTTTCTTAACTGAAAAAAACATATTTCTATCAATATTTTCATAACCATTCAATATTTTAAACACTTCTATCTGATCTCCTCTCAATCTCCTGGTCTCTAATGTTGTTAAATCACATTCTTTTAGGCGTTTTTCATAACTAAGATCCCTCAGTTTGGGTATCATTTTAGTCTCTCTCCTCTGTACTCTTTCTAGCATATCTATGTCCTTGCGGTATGGCCTCCACACTTGTATACAATATTCTAAATGAGGCCTAACTATTGTTTTGTACAGCGGTATTATTAGTTCTTTTTCTTTATATGCTATATTTTGCCTAATCAATCCAAGGATTCGATTTCCTTTTGAAGCTGCAATTCCACACTGCTCTGAAACCTTCATGTCAGCACTAATTGTCAGCCCTAAGTCTTTTTCTTTTACAGTAGTACTTAGTACAGTTCCCCCATTGTATATTCTACATATTCGTTCCCATGTCCTGTGTGAAGGCATTTACATTTCCTAAAATTGAACAACATTTGCCACTTTTCAGACCATTTGATCAACTTGTCAAGATCATCTTGTAAATGCTGTCTATCTCCATCACTTTTAATCCTTCTAAACACTTTTGTATCATCTGCAAATTTTAACACCTTGCTAGCTATAAAATCGTCCAAATCGTTTATATATATTAAGAATAATATAGGTCCCAGTACTGATCCCTGTGGAACCCCACTCAAAACTGATTTCCAGTTTGAAGCCTCCCCATCAACAACTACCCGTTGTCTTCTGTCAATCAGCCATTTTTCTATCCAGTTAATTATACCATTTCCTATGCCATGGGCTTTTAGTTTAAGCAGTAATCTCTGATGTGGCACTTTGTCGAAAGCTTTTTGAAAATCTAAGTAGATGATATCTACTGGTGATCCATCATCTACCCACTTAGTGATATCTTCCAAAAAACGTAACATATTTGTTAAGCATGACCTCGCTTTTAGAAACCCATGTTGAGATGGGTTTATCAAGTTATGTTTAACAAGAAAATCCACCATGTGATCTTTAATAAGTCGTTCTAATAATTTACAAATCACCGATGTTAAACTAACTGGTCTATAATTATTTGACTTGTTTCTCGAACCTTTTTTAAATAACAGTATAATGTTTGCTTCTTTCTATTCTAAAGGAACCACTCCCTCTTCTAATGACGTCTATTATATGTCTTTCTGTTGACATCTAAATCACGCTTGTGAATTGAAAATTTTTAGACATCTTTCTATTGACGTAAACAGTGCCTTTGGAGAACTGACATCAATTAGATGTACAACAATTGTGGCAAACAAAATAATTATTAACTTTTCTATCTCGGAAAGACGTAAAAAGACATACTTCATTTGACGATAATACCACGCAGGAGTATTTTGATCTATTAAGTAGACATAATGTTAACATATAAATTACTTTGAACAAATAAAGTCCTATCTTCCAGAGATAGTATAACATATGAATATTTGTTTACTTACATTTGGGCACAATCATTATTTATGAGAGTTCATTAATTGCTAATGCATGTATCACATCAACGTTTGGGTCTCAG